>JABASD010001241.1:0-44275 GCA_019776165.1 Pogonognathellus flavescens | reverse complement strand
GAAGACTTCCCCTGTCTGAGGATATCCCCTACTTGGGGTAACTGCTCCTTTCCTGCGGTGCAGGCCGGTGTTTGCTAGTTTAACTAATAAAGAAGTAAGAAAATACAAAAAGTCAACTTTTTGTTGTGTCTTTACTTCTTTTTTGTGCAAAAGCATAAGATGTGTCTAGTCGTCTTTGCTTGTTTTAGAGCTCTTCTGTGGGATGTTGCTTAGAGAGATTTGTGAACAAGTCTAGAAAATATTTGGTTGATTGACTTTGGTATTGTTTTGAATGGTGGTGGAGGAAAGTAATGAATTTGGATGTGAACATGGATTTGTGAGAGGCTTGTCTGGTTTGATAGGAGCGTGAGGAACGCGAGGCTTCTACAAATGACAATACAAAAGAGCAGCGAGCAGAAAACAAAACAGAACACTAATTCCTTCATGTTGTTTTTCCAGTTGCGTTCTCTGATCTGATCTGAGAGCACACTCTGCTTGTATCATTTCAGCCATCCATCCATTCAACTCCACCGTGTAATTCCTCTCACTCACTCAGCTCAATATTAGACTCAGGCAGTTATTCACTTGACTTAAGATTAATGTAACAAAAGTCACAGGGTTATTGTTGCTTCTTCTTCGAAAGGATTCAGCATTTGATTGAAAGTATTTCTTACAGAACATAATACAGAGAGAGGGTTGTTGGGAAGAGCAGTTGTGGAGGCTGAAGGAGAAGTAAAACCAAGTCAAGTCTGTAGAAGCAGCTCTGCAGAAGAAGACAGGCCAAGAGCTAAGTTATGTGTGTGACACAAACCGGCTCTGTTGAACTCATTAAAAACTTTAATTGTGATCTTGGCTTTTATTTTCTCTTTTGTGGTTTACGTGAATGTAAATACTCCTTATGTTCCTCACCAACCACATTCACTACCACCACCACTCCACTCTTTATACGCTCTTTATACTCACAGCACAATTTAATAAGCAATAATGTCCTATGCACAATTTATGCAGCAAATCGAGCCCAGCATAGAATCTCTGAAATATTACACAGCTCTCGTAGTAGTCTTTTCGATTTTTCAGTTGTAATGTAATGTCAGTGAGTTTTCAGTCAAATCAGTCACGACGCAATACAAATCCAGTTAAAGCACTCATTTCCCCTGCAAAACAAAACAGTTGAGCAAACGAGTAGCTCCTGTACTCCAACAACATGATGAATGAAATCTACGCATTTTTTGTTTGACATTACACAGATATTATAGAGATTAGCGTAACTTCTACTACTTAAACTTAATGCAAAACATAAACAAAGCCACTCAAACGAAATGCAATTTTTAACGATGCTACGTGTAAAGATTGTCGTATTTCTTTATGACGATCTCAGTAAGAGTCTAAGAGAGTGTTGTCATGATTGTGTTTTCTCGTGTCTATAACCTCCCATTACACACATCGCATTGGCGTCATAGGGTCTCCGTGTGCTACCACTACACTACTGGGGAGTTTAGTGTGTAATAAGTGCCAACGTAAACACACATCTATAAATTAGAGTTTCTCTCTATTGCCAAACATAATGTGGAAAAGAGTCAATAAACCAAATTTTTTTGGCCGTGTAAACACAATCACACACGGAGTCCAATGGTTTGTAGTTTGTAGTCTGCAGTTGTAGGTGTGCGTGGTAATGGTAATTGCTCCCCACAACAAGTGAAAATATTTGCCTGTAGCACAGTCCGTTCGATTGCACTACATGATTGCAATTATCTAAACTGCAACATGTAGCACAATGCAGTCTTCCTTATGTTTCTCTGCATATAACTTTTATTGTATTCATCCACCTTGTACATTTCCCCCAGACACTCAACCTGTCTGATAATCGTATGGTCGTAATGTGAGCGATCGTGGTAATCGCTAATTCTTATCTTATACTAAGCAAGTTTTTACAGGGAAACGGTGTTTTCTTCTTGTTTATGCAAATGATGATTTTTTTCGTTTTATTGCTTCAGTAAGCGGGGAGTCCAAGGTGCGGTTGCCTATGTGTTTCTCCCTTTGTGGGGACTTTTACATACTTCAGCCAAGATATAGCGGTTAATGTGCCACAATTTATTGCGATGTTTTTTTGCAGGCATACTATTATATTATAGATGTGCCTGTGTATAATAGTATGAACTATATAACAATGTAATCGAATTACTGAGCAGGAGAGTTGTTAGATGCGAAAGAAGATTAAAGTTTCATATGATTATTCTTGAAAAAACCCAATTAACGTTTGCGACCAGGCAGATTGCGGTGATGTTGATAAAAGTTTTTAGTCTGCATAAAGTAATCGTAATAATCACCGGAGGTAAAAAATAATATTAGAATTTAGTCTTCCTTTTCCTTCTCAGTTTACGTCGCATCAACTCTGCTTCCTTTAGAAGTTCGCCTGGTTGAGTTTGCGTTCACTTTCTCATAGAATGACAATGTTGTACGCATGGACAGGTACTTGGTGCTATAATATACTTTTTATAGACACAACTTTACTGCACTTAAGTTTACATATGGGTGGTTGTGGTAACTGTGATGTGGTGGCGATCTGAGAGTATATTTGAGTTGTTGACTTTCCTCATTAAGACTTTTTCTTATTGTTTAATGGCTTTTCCGTCTTGGAATCAAGTCTTTACAACGAGGCCGCAATTACCGACCACTTGCCATTAAATAATTTTAAAAGTGCATGATTGACTGGATTTTTTTGAAATTTTCTCTCAGTTTATTACTATTTTCTTACAGAATGATTACAGAACTTTATGAGTGATGATGTGACAAGCAGACCTTTACTGTTAGGTAGTGCCTATAGACACAATAGTTAAAATTACACGTCAGGTCTCGTCAAAATAAATAAACGATATTGACAAACCAGTGCATTGGAAATTTAAATATTAAATTGCTCATCAACGTTCACTTGCATGGGAGAAGTACGTGTGACACTATTGGAGCGTAGTAGCGTTGAGCTACAAGCAACTCAGTCAATTAAGCAACGGCAGCAATTAGCTGAAAAAGAAAACAGTTTAATGTGAGCCATAAATTGATGAAGTGAGCAGATAATTGTACAGATACTTGGCAAAACATAATCTACAGATAATCACATGCAGGAATTTCCATAATAATATTAAATTAGGTGTGTACGTACAAAATCTGTGCACAGTAAATAAAATATAGGTAGGTTGGCATATTACTTCTGCGGACCACACTATGTGTTGTGTATATGTATGTCTTCAGGAAGTTACTAAACCACTTGTACTTATGAACTGCCTCTGAGTGAGAGAGAATGTAATTCTCAATACTAGTACACTTCTTCAGCTCCACTATCAAAACAACGACGCATTTTGCAGAGTAAGAAATTTTATTAAGAAGTATAGACATTACCTTCGTATACTTTTACATATAAAAGATGAAATCAAGTTACTAGCTTGTATACAAACGTATATACATGCAGATAAATCTATAGCCGATGATAATAACATGAATGCGAAGTCTACGAATCAAAGTTGTTGACTTACTTTTACTTTACATGTTTTACTTGCCATCTTTCTTCAGCCACTACCAAACTGTAATACTCGCAGATAGCAGTGTAGTTAAATGTTACACTTCTGAGAAAGGCAAGGTATTATCTTCAGCTTAGACGTGTATACGTATTTGCCTTCTGACTAGTCCCAATACTTATTAAACCAAACAAAATAGAGAATGATCATCAAATGACCTTAGCATTGAATTGCCCCTATAGTATAGATTTTTGTTTTGCCAGGAGTACATATGACATTGTTATTGTTGTTATACCAAGCGAGAATGGATTGAATGGGCAATGCACACAGACCGGGAGTCAGAAGAAGAGTCGCATTGCTATTTGAATCTGTAGCAGACGAGTTGGGCCTTGTGCAAGTGCATTGAGCTGACATGAAGTCGAGCGAGTGAATGAGAGAGAAAGAGAGAAGATGAATGATGTACGAAGGAAGACTGTTGTGAGGGAAGATGCCAAATCATATTAGGATCAGGATCTGCTTATTTATTTACATATTAAACCTGTTCAATATTTCACTTTTAGGCCATAAACTCGACTAAGGAATTTGGAACGGATTTACAGATGATAATATTATAATAGCAGAGTACTGCACTCTCAGCTCGTCTCTCTCTGGTAGTCACTTCTGCACCAGTCTAGCCTTCCTCTCGTACTGCCTGTGTGTAATGTATCTCATGTTGACCATATTCATCAACCACCTACTTGAGACTAGTTAAGTATATGTAACATTATACCATTCTTCTTCTACCTGTACTCTTCTGGCCATACGAAATAGGTAACTCTCAGCTTCTGAGCTCATCTCTCTTCATTTCTAATAACTTTAATACTTTCCCTTATTATGGTTCAAATCAGTTGCACTGCCGCAACTCAACCTGCCGTGTGAGTTTTAGAAAAAGTTGATTTCATCTCTCTGCACATCTCTTTAATAAATACAATTTGTTATCGTATTGTGCTCAGACTGTGAGCAATAAGGATAACAATAATTCAGATGACACTACTACTACTGCCAATATACATTCATGTTATTAAACCAGCTATGTGCATTCGTACACACTACTGTGCTTATACAAGCAAATAATAATACTACTACTACGCGAGTAATAATAAAAAGACAGTTGAAGTTGAAAAATTTATTGAGATGGGTGTAGGTATTTAGACAGAGACGATGTACAGTGATGTATTGTGGTTGTGAGTTGTGTGTGCTTGAATCTTTGCTTATAATAAAGTTATGTTGTTTATACGAGTAAAATATTATTGTCTAGATTTGTTGTGGCCTGTAGGTCGTGTACACTTATAATATCATTACAAAATGGGTGCAGCTCTTCTCTTCTATTGTGCTCCGTTAAGCCGCTCTCTTATGCTCCTCGTCACTCATCCCATATAAATGTGCTACTACATGCCGTCCTAGTATGCTGCCAGATACAACTACTACTGTTAGTTGTTTGAGTTGCATGTGAGTGAGTGAGGATACTCGATCATGACTCTGTGGCTATCAACAACACAGAAAGAATGAAAAGAAAAGGAAAGAGGAGGAGAGAACGCACCTTGTTGAGCCTGCAAGAACAGAGAAAGAATAACTGTTGCTTTTGCTTTGTTTATATTCTTTTTTTATTCACCTCGAGCAAATCAAGTCGTAGTTTTATCTTTTATGAAACTCCTTTTAATTTAACGCATGCAATAACTTGAAGATGCTCTTTCTGATATGCCTCGATGCTCTCATTATCTTATGACTTTACTTATTACACTTCTAGTATAATCCTACAACTATATACTTCTCAACTTCCAACGCTTATCTTATCATCAAATATTTTCTAACTATTTTCGAGTATTTTAACGGGAAGGAATTTACCTCAATTTCATTTATCCTATAATTTACTCTGCATTTACCCTACGTAACGTATTCCTTCAAATTAACATGCTGCTTTCTCGCTCATCTCTAAGTAAGTCCTTGTGTCTCAAGCTACACTATAATGGGTGACACATAATATTGTAACAACCAACACTTTTTTATACATCTTGTTCTTGCAACAATGATAGAATTCCTCTATAATCGTCTTTATCTGCAATTGAACTAGTTCCGCCATATCTAAAATGATCTTCAAATACATCCTCCTAAAAATATTTTACATAGGTATATGAAATATTTATAATTAGGAAAAACTATTCTATTTCTTAGTTTTTGCGACTATTTGTTGTAAGCTTAAAATGTAAAGGATGAAATTAGGTAAGAAAAACTATAGTGGTAATAATATGCCATTATAGTATTATACTATACTCAATACCTATAGTAAAGATTAAGACCATTTCATAGCAATGCAATCTGTGAACCGAATCAATTGAAGACGGTAATTTAGATAATTAGATATAATTCGTTAGATAAAAGATAAAAGTGACTATAAGCAGAATAGATATGGCATGGCAGGGCACGTACAAACTTAATTAATAACTAATAATAAGGTTATTTATTACTATAAATTATTATTATTATAGGATAGAGCAGAAAGTTACCGTATACAATGGTATTCATGTTTTTATTACTTCTTTCGCATCTGCAGATTATCAGTTCTGAAGTTATTTTGCATGAACTAATGATTATTGTTTGTAAGCTGTAAAGTTACTCGAGCGTTATAGAAAACAATTTATTATGTGTGGGAACACGATAGTATTAACACTTACAACGGCTCTACTACCTTAGGGTGGTCCATTACACGTGTACCACACCAAAGTACTAGTTGTATCAAAGCAGGGAGATCATTGAGATCAATCTGTATTTGTACGACACACTGAATACGAAAATTACATACACACACAGACTACACAGAATCAAAAACTTACCAATTACCTATAGTTATTCCTATTGCAATATTAAAAATATTTAACAAAATAATTCGTGAAAAGTGTTTTACCATAATATGTGAATTTCAATATTATTAAATTCATTTAATTCATGTTAGAATACTGCTGGAATTGATACATGGTGCTATTAGAGTATGTATAAAGTTGGTGGTTTGAGTTTGTAAGTGTAAGGTTTGGTTATTCCTAAAGGGGCGGATGAAATGACGTTGTTACAAATAGATGCCACGACTTGAACACATAATGAAGATTAAGTGGCACTGCAGATTACTATATTAAAGTTAATACTGAAAGTACTTATGTTATAATGAAGAAGAAAATGAGATCATCTTCACAGTCAAGTTTGAGAGAAAGAGACAGCCGAAAAGGTCGTCTTTATTTAATTATTCCCTTCTTCTAATGGAAAAAACTCCGTGGTTGGGCTCAATTTGGCGAATCTTGAGGAGCGTACAACCTCATTTGCCATTCGGTTTCTATTAAGGACACTACGTCGTGCTAGTAGCAGAATTCTCCAAGTTAAGTTAATGTAATACCACGCGATGCGTATCCACTTCCTTAAACGAATTACAGAGCAATTGCGTCAACCCTACACTCGCACTCCCGTCCAACCGTTCTCAACCTTTTCGTCTATTTCCAGTACACCGAATCTGCATACTTACTACAAGTAGACCACACATTGTATATATAGAACTGCGTAGTTCCTTCCACTTGTAGTTCAACACACACAATATTCTAGAATTGTTCTCCTAATACTAATAGAAGACAAGACGCTAATAATCCTTTATATTCTAATGCAGGTCGTCCAAAATAATTCATAGATTGCTCATTCCACCTTAATAATTTACAAGCACATGATTCCCGACACTTCCCTTGTATAGTGACACTCCCGTATTACTATAAGGGTTATTTTATATACCGGATCAGATTTTAATGAGAATTGGCTTCCCCCACTTTGACAGGTCATGTCATTCCATTTGAATTGAATTCAGCACTGAATTCTCATTAACTTAGACATTACTTATGTACCAATGCACGCACACTTCTCTTCCTCTTGTACTTTTATCCGCCTGTACACTCAGTAAGCTTAGCGCTAAATATATTATAGTTGAAAGAAGGACTGCCAATTTGAAATTCAATAATTAAAATACCTATAATATAGTGTAGATCGCGAATACAGTGTAGAGTGAAGTAGTAAGGATACTGCAGCACCTGAATAGTGTGATGATGAATTCATAAATATTCTCATTGATATTCTGAGCTAGAGGCTTCATGAATTTCATTCCCTTGACGTCTCACCACTTATTCACGAATGCCACCATGTCAATCGATCTCTATGTATAAAAACGGTGTTGAATGCATATTTATTTCCTGGGTTGGTCCACGCTCCCACATTTCATCCGAAGAATTCTTACAAATTTACAATTTGCTTACAACTTACTTAGCGTAACACACAACTGGTAAATTGAAAGCTAGAGAAAGGAAACACATGAATATAAAGTACCTATCATTTACAGACATGTTGTGCTCTGCTTAAGTATGATGCTTTTCTATACAAGCAAGATACTTACAAAGGCATAATGTAGAAACATTAATGACTGGAGCTTACGAGTGCTACTACAACTCCAAAGACTCTGTAATCCTCATTCATTATCCCGCTTTTATTATTTCATAAACAAAACATCGCAAAGTGAGTTTAAGCACTTGTTGTGAACAAGACATCTTCATCCGCAAAATAAATTATACAGAAAATAAGGCTTACTCAAGCTTGTCTTTGTACATGAAAAGGAATTACAAATGTTTAACTGACATGTTTGTACATAAACCCATCATCATTCCAACAAAAAACGATTACAAAGTTTTAGATGTCTTCAGAAGATGATTTTAAGGAACATAAATGTTTATAATAGCAACTACAGCAGTATACACAAATTTCACCGTTGATTCAGTAGGTGAGTACTTACATTCCTTTCTTTTCATAAAACACATTCTAATTTTCCATTCCCACAGTATTTTCACGCTGACCTCTTCAGTTCACATTTCTAGAGCTGAAGGTGGCCGTAGCCAAATGGATAGATGTAGAATGCTGTATAAGGAAGTTGGTGAAAAGATCTCCCGGTGAGTGGATTGTATGTGTGTTGGTTCTTGATTTTGTTTACCCTGGAAATCCATTTACACGTTCGTGGGCCCACAGTCACAGTGGGCCATCAATGCCAATTCTTCTGCTACTACAATTTACTTTGTGTATTCAACCTTCAAGCATTCCTTCATTCATTCTGTAAAACAACTTGTAAAAACTACCTCACCTTCTTCTTCTTCCTCTGCTTGTTACTTACACTTACAACAATTTGTAAGCAACTCTTGCTTGGGATGAAAACTAATTATTCATGCATAGTTGAGTTGGAAAACATCATGCGTGTAAAAACTATGCAGCCAACGAATACTGCAGATATGTATAATCATTCAATTACTTTTTTCTCTCACACCTTCTTCATCCCTTACAGTTTACTACTTTCGTCTCACTTGCTCATCTTCCCTTTGCGAATAATGGCGTGTATTATCAATGGAGTGTTTGCCGACGACGATACGATGCTCATGTGCTAAACTTAACAACGTGAACTTTACAAAACGATGCCATCGAAGCGTAAGGAGTTGAATGAGTGAAAGAATAATTCATTTGAACTTGACAAAACAAACGAATAAATATTTAGGAGAAATACACCTTGTCATTTTGTGCTGTGACTGATGTGAATGGAATTTGGTATGTGACACAGAATTCTATTCAAGGCATGCCAACACCATTAATGTAAATACATATCTACTAAATACCAAAAGATTCTATACATTGCAATGCACGGAGAATGTTTTTATGGTTCATGTCTATTCTGTTTAGCAAGCTGACGGATAAATATTCTCTCTTTTTTATCAATTCATAATGTCTTGTGCTGAAAATAAACCTGTACTGATAGTACTGAAGCAATTAGAATGGATTGCCAAGTATTTATTGTTTACGAAAAAGTAATCAATGAGAATTTGATATTGTTTACTTGTACAACACAATCTTACACTTGATCAAACTTTGAGATTGCAATGCAATTGCAAATGACTTGACTAGTAACATGAAAACAACTTTTCAACTTCATATTTGGTTTAAATGAAATAGGAATTGGGGTATACTGAAATTGATCTACGACTTAGAATCAATCAATCTGTGTAGCTTTAGCTGTAACTGCCAAGAAGAAATTCTGCTTTCCTTCCCTACCTTGAATGACATTGAGATTGACACTTTGCCAATGACAGATATAATAAAATAAAGAGAGTGGTAAAGCCAGGACTTAAGTAAGTCGCAGTCTGCCTCCCATATAGAAGTGAATACATAGAAGTGCAGTTGAATGATGTACAGTGTATAGGTAACAATTTAATTTCAACACACTTGACTGGCTGACTGAGTGACAATGAAATGGATAAGTATCAGTATATCATCATTACACATTATTCGTGTTCATGTAAATGTGCTGAGTGTGAGTGGCGGCTATAAACCTAAAAATAAGTGATACGTATGCTGCACAGCGGGAATAAATATACACGAGAGCTAGTAGAGAGAAAAGTGAAACAATTGCAAGACTTTTATATAGTAAAACTTGAAAATTGGCAGGAGCATGAACAATGAACACACTCAAAGTTTAAATTTAATAAAGGAGAGGATTCTCTTTCGTTTTCGTGCAGTTGCTTATCTATAATTGCACAAATACCAAGACAAGCCTTTCCTCTCTCAATCTTGAGCTAGGAAAGCATGCACAGCAAAAGCAGCAATTTACAGCTATATAGAAATCGTTAGAGTAGAAATTTGAATGACTAGGACAGGCGAGTCGTCAGTGTGGCTTATTATGTCGTGTACAGGTAAATGTGATGTGACTCAAGAAAATAAAGCGAGAAGAGAGCATGGCATCTCATGAGACGAGATGAGTAGTGATGTGAGATGAAATGAGAGGACAGGTTCAATCCAAAGGATTACGATGAAAAATCTTCGTTTAACAAATATGTATTTGGGGTATACACACAAACTTGCAACAAACGGGTATTCAACAGTCAATAGTAAACATCGTTGTTATATACATATACAACTTTATTGTACTTATACTTTCCAACATATAGTCATAATAAAAATACAATGTAACACTGTTTCTTATGTGCAAATCTTTCCAAATGTTAAGTAGGAGTAGTATTAAGTCTTTAGAGTCCACAGAAATACATGTGTAGTAGTACCTAATATTTCATAGCTTCAAGATTTTATTTCCTAGTATGTGCCAAAGCCAATATCCAATGAAGCCGCTCCAAAGGGTATTAAAACGAAGCATATACGAATGTTTGTTACAGTCATTTTTTATTTACTAGATACAGCAACTTCTCGTTCATACATTACACGAGTATATAGTAGGTACTCACTTATAGGCCATAGTTCTCTTTACATGGATGAATATGCTTTTCGTAATAACATATCTAACCATCATCATCATAATATAAAATTATGTACGTACATATAGCAGATATGACAGACACATCCTAAACTCTGTAGCACAAGACGAAAGAACACATTTGTGGCACTGGTCGTATCATATGTAAAGTAAAAAGGGTTCTGGCTAACAAGTCGAATGCATTGGAATATTAGGATGATTGCAAGGTTGAGGAAAGTTGTTTGACCCGGTTGAGCGAGGTTTTCTTTATAGCTCAGTTGCGTTTAAGCCATAGGTACAGTTCAACTTAACTAAATTGCACACTTTCAAGATTCGTCAGAATTGAAGGCGAAGTTGAATTGAATCTGGTCTGTCTTGTCCTGCCTGTTCTTCTCTGTCCGAAAGAGGAAGTTTCTCAATATCTGCATAGTCACATACATACAGACATAAAAGTACATCGCACATACCACAAACAGTACACGTACAAAAGAACAGTACAAAATAATCACAATATGCCTATAGTATACTCATCACACGAACATCATATTCTACATTCTACACTTTTTTACCAATTCGCACTAAAAGTGAAATAGGTAAATAAGCTTGTAAGTATTATGATGGCGCATTTACACGATATTACACTAGACTTGCCAAGAATATGTATACAAATATTCCTATTGTGATTTACAATACCTGACGAATGTCTCCTGAAGATAAATCGGCGAAGCTGATGATGCGTTGCTTTGGTATATCACTTTATCTGCTCCATGGAGTTGTTTGCTCGTAGTATATGCTATTGAATGAATTATAATGTGTGACTATGGTTGGTTTGAGTATAGGCTTGTGTATTTCGTATATTATATCGGTATTTCGCATGGTTGATTTGTGCTGTGTAAGTTGAGACTGACTTTTCCATCGTGCCACTGCGACTACTACGATGCTTGCCGTAACATAAAGTCAGACTCAAGAGCTAACCAGTTCAGGTTAGGTTAAGACGAGAGTTGTAAGGTAAGTTTGTTGTGTTTGTGTAGTGTATAATAGATTTAGCTTGCATTCTGTATTGTATATGTTAGTGGTGCTTTGTGCTAGTATTCTGTAGGGCTGTAGTATTGGCAGAGTAGTAGATAGGCACTTGAGTGGTTATCTCTCTCGGTGAGCTACAGCAAACACGATTCCATTTCATCTGCATATATAGGTAAAGTACACATATTCATTGTGTTCTTTGTGCATCCCATTCAATTCAATCTCGTTTGAGTCCATTCTTCGGCGGAAACCTTATGGTATGCTGCTCCTGCGACTACTATGATGGCTTTACTCGACTATCTGTTCTTACGAAAGCTGCTTCTGGTGGATCTGTACAGCTCATATTACACGTGAGCACCTATGTCTATAGCACTGTTGAATAAGCAGAGCAATAGAGCATTCTGTGCACAGTTCTTATAGTCGTAGTCGTATCTCTCGTATTGTGTTTATCCATAAAGAGCACAATAGACATGGAGATTGTGCAGGAGGACGTATAGGAGTCGAGTATGTAGTTTTGCTGGTTGTATTATGAATTGAAGGAAGACTGAGAGAGAGAATTGAGATTGTGAATAGTAATAGGACTGTGTGAGTGAGACTGTCTGCTTTAGCACAATACAAATCAGAGGTAGAGCCAGCAGAAGGAGCAGGCAGGGAGAGGAGGCTGCTGAAGAGGAAAGTCTTCTGTGGTCCCATTGTACTGTACAGAGAGACTCGTCTGTTTCTGTTGGAGCTAAAACATAAGACGAGAGTACAAGGCAGGAAAAGAGATTGAGAGAGTCTACGGCCGAGTCGTTGGAGATGTGATGTGGGTTAGGAGGGGCAAAACCCTCACCCTCGTCGAAACATTTAGGCCGACGTCTTCGATTACTTTTGCTAGTCAACTTGCACTGTCAAGTCTGGTTTTCGCACGCACAGAGGCAAAATGTCTCTTCTCTTCCTCTTGTGACATTAGCCATTCATCTCTGGCTGGAGTGAGTCGCACGTTGTTTTTGTTCTCGCCTTTGACTTCCCTCTTCAACTTTGTCTCTCTCCCAAGGATCACAGAATCCTCAGCGTCTTCACTCTGCTCTTACCGAGTTCTTCAGAATACGACCAAGAGTTATTTCTGGTTCTAGTAAAGTCTACTCAAACATACGAGACTCATCATCAGACTTCGGTATCGTCGTCATCGACTTCACTTACTTTTGTCTTCTTGTTCTTCCTACCATGTCTTCGCTCTTCTGCAAACCAACAGTTCAAAACAAACTTTAAACAGGACACGAAAGATTCAGATTCTTCTCCAACAGTCGTCTGTCTGTCTCTCTTGTATATTCTCAACCAGCAATAAAACAAAGAGAACTCTTAAACATTGAATAAAACTCTTGTGAAAGGAATTTCTCAAGTTATAACTATTCCACTGCTGTTTTATTGTATTCGCGAGAGAGAGAGAGAAAAGAGTTTTCGGTTCTTCCTAGCACCACCATAGTTTTCACTCACTCTCCAAAAGCGTCTCAAGGACTTCCACAACGAGACACTCTTCCGAACACTTCAAATTTTATGTACACTTAATGTTGCACGTTCAATGTTAATTTCAATATAAACTGACTTTCCGCTTGGCTACGACACGAGTTTCGTCCATAAAAACTCCCACACCCCATAACCGGAAATCTCATTAAAAACTATTTTTGTTGGATTTATCACGGGATCAAGGTAATCCTAATGTTTATTTCATATATTGCTTACCATTTTTTTGTTGTTTCTGACACCTCTACCTGAACTTACACATACCATGTTAGTTTTCTTTGCTTACATTTCAACAACGTTTCAAACATTACAAAAGCAACACAACACAAAGATAAGTAAATACGTCAATACTACACCACTATACCTACTTGGTTGCTTTGGGTTCAAAGAAAACACTGGAAATCCTATTTCGGTTCAAAATGCTGCAACTATCTTCTTGGAATGCAATAGAAGCTACCGAGGTGGACTTGTCGGACTAAAATCGCTTTGTGTGTGTGAAAGTTTGAATTATTGTATATCGAATTGAAGTGTTTTCTCCGTTTTCTCTCCTCTCCAGGGACAAATGTGCGGGAAAATTAGAAAGTCGTGCTTTCTTTTGTTTTCGCTTTTTTTCTGTTGTAGTGTTGTTATCTGCTCCTGCTGCTCTGAGCCTCCCGTTCTTTTCTCATTCTCATGGATTTTTGTTTCACTTGAGAGATTTCAGCTCTCTCTTTCTTGTTCTGCTTTTGGCCCTCCTCTCATGTCTCTGTCTATCTCTCTCCAACTAAAAAAATGTGAGCTTGTCTTAAAGTAATCTCTTCTAAAATCAAATAAGCTCCCAAGTACGTGTCTTGATAGAACTTGGCTTATGATAACCGTAAAATCTCACTAGTTGGGTATTAAGGATTCACTGCAATCTGCATGCATATCAAATTCTGATCCAAACTGATCCTATCTCCTTGTGCTGACTCGACTTGACTCCGAAAGTCCTATACGGAACCAACTTCCCTGCAAAAGCTACAGAGTCCTACTAAGGTGAAGGTGAGATTGCCGTAGTAGTCTGGTGGTAGTACTCCCGCAGTAAAAGGCAACCCCAACACATCTCTGTACTTCCCGTTTTGTAGCCGTAACATTTGTATGTATCTTTACTACACGAACATGGTGATTTTGACTTGCCTTCGTTTCTGATATTGATACTTACTTTTACCTTCTCTCTGCCTTTCTCCGAAATAATATTCCAACTACCACCACCACCACTGCACTACCCGGTTGGTACTTTTCATTCATTCAATGTTGAGCTACCTATGCGAGTGTAGGTACTGGCACTATTTTCTATAAAACGAAGCAAAGAAATCCTTTAGCGAATCTGCTGGTTTTCTATTCTGTCCCTATTACTATTTTTATGAAGGCATTACATTAGTATTGATCCCGTTCCATAGCTCCGTGTACGAATACATACAGTTCAAGTCAAGTCAATACTATCAATTTCCAAGATGTAAAATCCTTTCAACTCGCTATTTTTCTCGATGGTATATGTGTAGCAGAAAGAGAGCAGCATTTCATGACTTTTCTCCTTTTTTGGCTTGACTGCCCTGTCTCTTTCTATAAGTATTAAATTCACTTCCCTTCAAAATGTGTACTTTAATGTACTTTGCTTGAGTTGAGTTGAATTGAGTTGATGGTTCCTTTACGTTCCCCATTTGATTCGCTTGTCTTGTGGATTGCTTTGCTTTGGCTATCCACGCAGCAGTCTCTCTAGTAGTCTCTCTAGGAATGGATGGAGTAGTCTCGAGAAAGGAAGTAAAAGGGAATCAATTGATAGGTCAGCAGCAACTAGATTTGAGAAACTGCATTACACATATTACATTATCATGAGTGTGCAGTACTACAGCTACAAAAAGGTATCTTCTACTACTCCAAATCTTGGGCAGATAGTTCCATTTCACTTGCCTCAGTGCTACACAGACACATTTCTACTCCACCGTGCACGAACTACCGTAACGGCAACGGTAACCAACCAAAACACCACTACACACCACACACATTGTACCAGAAAGGAAGAAGAAGCAAATTGTGGCAGCAGTAGTACCAGTACTTACGAAGATTACTATACTTCTTCTATACATTTATATATATTTACCCTCTGTAAAAAGAAAAAGCTGCATCAGGAAATACGGAAAGGGACGGAAATGTTGTTAGAGTGTCTTAATGTAATGTAATGCAACTTAGCGTTAGAGTAAGTAGCGGTGAAGCCTTTTCCTTATACTCCCGGTAATTCTCCTTGGCTTCTACTTTACATTTTTATATGTGTGTTTTATATGTGTTTAGGGTTGACGAAGAAAAGAAAGTAGTTTTTGAGGTAAAGATAGCAAATATCTATATAATAGTACTTGAACAACGAGAGTGGCTCAAATGTGTACTACTCCTCTCTGCATTACGACAACATACACAGTAGATCCTATTAAAGACTTCCTCACCCTTTATATCCCGTATACTGCGAATCTCCGTCTAGTATGGGTCTTTCTTGCCTTTATTTAATTCTGACTGTGCATAGTGCGAGTTTTTTGGTAGTGGTGGTGGTGAAGTGAAGTAATGTAACGTAAAGTAAAAAGCTTTTTGCTTTGCTGGGGTTATGCGATAAAAGATCCCACGAGGATTCTCTTATTTAATCCCTTCAATCTTTTATAAGCCAGTTGATGATGAAAATGGAAAACTTTCGATTGTCATCCCAGAGGCAGAGAGAGGCATTTATAGCTTAGAGCTCATTCACAATTACAAAGATACTTACTTAACTCTTAAATGAGGGCTGGATAGACACACAGAGAAAGAACACATTGTATTTTATTATAATGTTTAGTGAACCGATATTTAGGATGCGACGGGTTCATCTACGGGTACGAGAGTGCCGTACATACAAAGTGTATAAAATATTAAGGAGAGTTTGGACTTGCTACTATTTAGTTCAGTTTCGTGTTGTGATTGCCCTATCACATTCTCTCTACTTTTCTTCTGCATGACTTCTTCCAGGAAAACAAAAGAAAGTCTGCTACAGTCTGCTGTTACTTTGATGCGCGTATGTTACATCACATTACAACAGAATTAAATTAGGGGGCTTTAGTCTTTTTATAATTACACGCAAGCAACGAGCAGTCATTCTCCCTTCCTTTCTCCGGGAGACAGTCTTAGAATGGATATAGCTGCAGCTACTTGGAAATAAATAAACCTGTACACTCTAAACACTACACTAAAAGCTGTTCAACTTGAAACTGGAGAGATACACTCTATCACATTGTTTTCTTTACGGATTTAACACTCTCTGTCTCTGGTTGTTATTAAGAGTTTCTCATTTGACGAGATTTCTTTTCCTTAAGGAGCGCAGTAACTAATGACCATTAAGAATGAAAGTGATGAGCATTAGTTAGTTCAGGGCAGGCTCTAATGCTCTACGGATTCCTATGACAAAGTAAAGTAAACTTTCTGAGACAAGTATCCAGCAGAAGAATCCCAATAGAATCGATTACAATTTCCAACAGGCTCTTCTATACAGAGAATGCAATATGACGCAGGCATTAAGAGTGGGAGCTATAGAATTCATCCTAGTAGACAAAATACAGAGATCCGAGTAGGAAAGAGACAGGAAGATAGAGAATCTCTTTATTTCGACGATGAGGAAAGTTGAGGTGACTCGTCTTCTGGTCTTGTCGGGCCTTGTCCTCTTCCGCGGAAATTTTTCCTCATAAATATCGAATTGAAGGCAATTGTTCATAAGATGTGACATTTTTTTAGTTTCCCTAAAACTTGTTGTAGTCCTTGGTCTACTCGAAAGACTCTGAGCTGTCTTGTCCCATCTTATGTCTTGTCGACGGAAACAACGAAGATTTATTTAGCGGATCAACTAACCTAACTCATCCCCATAGGTATACACACATACATACAAAATAAATACAGCAACGAAGATTACTGCTTGAGACACACAAATATTGTACTCACAGGCAAAAGATTTATATTTTATTCCGCAGTTACTTGTACCACGTGCAGATCACATAGGTACAGTTTACACAGAAATAGCCAAGTAACATTCTGCGCCCTGTTTCCAATTCTATTGAACTTACCATAAGAAACGAACAGTTTCCTTGGACTTGTCTTGTCTCCCTCTTCTGTGACCTGATCTGGGAAGGAAATAAGAAGTAATAAAAGATCTTTCTACTACATCCGCTTGCCACTAAAATGAATGGAGTTGAGTCCCAGTCTCATTGCGGTCTTCGAGAGATGCAGTATAGAAGAAACTAAAGCCGAAGCTAAATCCCAAGCCAACTGAACCTTACGACTCTTGTGAGTCGTTGTGTAGGAGACTTGTCAACAGTCATGTTCTTACATGAGACATGAAATAGTTTATTGCAAACCACACACATCAAATCAATGCAGCACCACACCAGACACCGTGTAGCACCTACCGCACCATCCCGAACACAAATAGGATCATACAAATCTGAATGTGCTGTTCAAAAACACAATGTCGCAATAAACAGGGAGTGTGGTGTAAGTGTTTTAGGAGGACTATTTATCCTGCTATGTAGACTGTGCAAATAAGGTGGTAGTATGGCACTAGACGTTTTCTATGGCTTTATGATCGTATTTTCTAAGCAGAGTTGGAACAGAGCAAATAAGATTTCCTTTATATCACCACTCTGCTGACATAAACTTCGTTAGGAAGGAAATGGAAGAGTTCGACTTGGTCTTCAGCTCCGTAGACTCCAGATGTAGACAGACTATTGTATTCCATTTTAGTAGCTCATTGTTAGCAGTCCTGCCCTGCCTCTTTCACTATTTATTTCTTTGCTTCAATTCACTACTGGCACTGCTAATGCTCCTCTCCCCAACTAAATGCAACTCCACAACCGACTACCCAAGACTACCCTTCACTATATTTATACATTTATGTACATATATTTTATTGTATGCAATGCATATCTGTAAACAAGCTCTGCCAAGAATTCGGGTCGCTATCCAACTTGCTTCTGCTTGCTTTAACGTTCGCCCACTTCCTTACTCATTTATTTCGTCATGTCGTGTCCGTGTCACACATATCACAATAATGTCAACTCAACTCTTCCTTTGTTGTCTTCTGCAATATCTATCATAGCAGGCCCTAATGCTGCTCATATTCTTTAAGCAGACTCTCAGCTTGCAAGGGAAATATATATTACTGTGTGCACACAAAATTCGGCTTTAAAATCCTGTGAATTTGTTCTATGCGACTAGTTTTGTTAAGCAACAAGCTTTATAGCAGTTAAGTATAGTAGTAATACAGTGCAAACATCTTTTGTTTGCATTGACGAGTATAGAAGAACGTAAATAGCAGGTACACCGTAAGGTAAATATATTCATATAGAATGACAATGACATTGTTACTAAAAGCAAGATTAGCAACCATGACCAATTAATTATGCTATTAATAAAACCTTTGGAAAAGAAAATCAGACAACCAAAGTTCTATTAAGCATGTATTATTTTAATCATTCATCAGGAACTCTACAAACAAGTAAAGAAAAATTCCGTATTCTATTGACTTAAACATTAAAACTGAAGTACATCACAATCGTTATACGCATTACAAGCAGGCAGTATTTGCACTTTACAGGACAAAGATATAGATACTTTATCTTGTGCAGTAAAAATGATTTTTAAAATGACAGAATGAGCGGAAGAAAATGTTTTCCAGATTATCAGAATCATTTCTACAAACAAGAATGACTAATTTTTCGATTTTACTTTCCTACATCATATCATGGATAAAAGTTATACAATCAGGTTTGAGAAAAATAGGGCAATGTGATAACTGCATACCTGGATATTTATTGCAAAGTATAGAAACAAATATTATCGACAGAATAGGTTAGATACAGAACTTCATATCTCCTTCCTATGTGTTGCTTTTTTATGTGTGTGTCACATCTCTGATATTGCTACCACAGATGATTAAGGTAATTAATCAAAAGATGACAGGCAGACAGGTATATTGTATGATTAACCATAAATCACCTGCTGTGTCAACTGAGCTGAAACTTTCTTAATTAATTATCTTTAATAGAAGTGTAATTATACATTCCGTAAACAATAATTGCATTTACTTATTAGGTAGGCCGCATTCTGTGCAATGTTTCATGATTAAATCAATTTCGGTCTTTCATGTAAAGTGTCATCTGTCGTATTGTGCTAATCGTAAGGGTAGGTTTTCTAGGTTGGCAGTTATTTGCCTGGTGTGTATAATAGTGCACGTATCGTATATATTTCACGGTAGGTAATATAATTCACGTTTGGTAGTTCAGATGTGTACAAAATGTATTGCAGTGTGTACAAAGCTTATTAAATTGCTGTTGCTCAATTTTTCTTGAGTATTTTCAAAGAGGAGTCTCCCTGTGTGTGGAAATGAATTAAAAATAGTCGCGTATAAAGGGAAGCTGGAAGGTAATTTAAATTGAATAGTGATATGATGGAGATGTTGTTTTAATAAAATGCAAATGCTACCGGCGAAACTTTTCGAAGCAAGAGGAGCCCAGTAAAGTTTAATAAGGAGAGGAAG
Source organism: Pogonognathellus flavescens (assembly GCA_019776165.1). Taxonomy (NCBI): domain Eukaryota; kingdom Metazoa; phylum Arthropoda; class Collembola; order Entomobryomorpha; family Tomoceridae; genus Pogonognathellus; species Pogonognathellus flavescens. Next base: position 24,360 of record JABASD010001241.1, on the reverse strand, counting down.
GTGAACTCTGCTTCAGTCTGCCAGTTTCATACTTTTATGAAATTATTCACATCCTGCCCAGCAGCTACTGTCTGTTTGCTTGCACGTGAACAAAGTCCAATGCTGTTGTGTAGAAAATAAGCAGCAGGTCTCATTGTATAAAACCAACTTCGTAAAACAAGACAGAAGAAAACATAATTTAGGTACACACAGGCAGTATATATTGATAGAAATAGTCTGAAGGTATCTATAGTACACTTTTGTTAGGGATAGACCTCACTTTGACATAGCCCAACAGAATTCACAAGTCAATCTAAAAATAATAATACATAGTAACAAACCATGTGTACTACAATAGAAACTTTGTCAAGCGTAAAGTAATGATTCATAAAGTATGATATAATTTTTTAATGTTAATCGCAGAGGTGGGTTTGCCGAATTATAATGAGAGCAGGGTGTTTTTGAGAAGTTGGTTTGGATGCATAATTTGTATGAAGGATCATTACACTTTTTGTCTACCACAATATTACGTAGGTATAAATTTTATTGTAAAATCAGCTTAAAATTATACATTAATGCAATGTCATTAATATGTCAAAGTGAACATGTTTTAATAATCAATGGACCATTTTGTATGTATGTCTCAGTCTCATATTTCACTGTGATTCAACACAATGTGAGAATAATATTTAGGTATCTAACAATTATAGCAAATGATTAAATGATATGAATGACGAGACTTTTTACTTTTGTTACCAAGTAATATGAAGATGAGTATCTGCCCAGTATCTACTCAGTATGTTTTAGCTCTTTTTCTATAGAGTCGTGGATTGTTATTGTAAATGAGAGAGTGAGAGTAAAACTGATTGAAAACAAGGAGCATTTTAATATTAATAATTGGCAAATGTATCTTTTAAGTACTTCTGTTAATCACAATCGTAATAATATCAATAATATTATAGCTGTGACTTTATGACTGCAGTAAATCTTATGTGAAAAGGGAGATTCGAAAGAAACTACTTGTTAGTAGTAGAAATGGCGTTTTTCTAAAATGGGACATTGTGTTAAGCCATTAATATGCTATAAGAATTATGTGTTTGAGAAGGCTTGAGATATTATTCGTTTTCGATTGCCTTCATTTGGTTTGTGAAATGTGTACAATCGCAAGTGCATGCAAAACGCAAACGATACTCCATTCACAGCAAAACTTGAAAATTGAGCTGAAATCGACTTTGTTTCTAAGTGGAAGAATGTTATTAGACTTTTTGTTGTTGTAGCACGATAGGTACGTATGGCATGAATGACTCTCTTCTCTTTTCAATTTTTTCCTGCAGTCAAATGGAGATGCACATACCGAAGCCACTTGCCGTGAAGAGATGAGCGATGTTAATACTCGTTTTTCTTCTTTCGCAAAACTCTTACCTTCCTTTCTTATCAATTCTGCCTATAAACATTAGCTGACTATGTGCTATAGTAATTGCATCAAAATAAGTCCACTTACAGTACACGCACAAAAGTAATACATTTCCACAAACAACACTGCACATATCACATATACATACATTAACATTATACTCACTTAGATTGGAACTAAACCAAACGCATTGCGATTTAAGCTTATTTACCTTCTATAGTAGTACCTTACCCACTAAAAACAAACAGTACACATACACCTTGCACATAGAAAAGGTAACTAAGAGCCAAAGGCATATATTCTTTGTGGAAGTTTGTTTAGAATATTATACTACTTATTTAATCTACTACTACACACATTATTGCGGATTAAAAATTATTTCAAAAAATGAATGAGTGATTACATTTCTAATGTGAGACAAACAAACCCAGTTAATATTATCAATTGGAAGGAAGATGAGTCTTGTACAGAGAAGAAGATGACTTTCATTTGAATTTGATGAGTTTAGAAATCTGAAGAAGATGAGCTCTCTTCTTCTTTAGATATCTTCATCTTCACGCTTCCATAGGTTTGATAGGAAATTGATTTTTATATGTCAATCTCTGCTTGCTTAGTAATCACTTACATTTATAATTACCTTCCCTTATAGATGTTGTTGTGTGTTGGGAAACAACAATAATTTGATTTAGCCATGTGTGGCTGAATTATAAACGCTAATCACATCTGTTTTTGCTAATAATACTCCCACATACTCACCTCAGCTGTATTTAGCATTTTCTATGTAGAGTTGATTTGTTTTTTGCATTCTCTTATTATAATATTATAATATCGATGCGTGAACTGTGAACAGACAGTGTTTGGGTCTTGATCTCGACTCTCGCTTACGAAAATGGTGATGGTTTGCTCTGGATAGTAAAATAGTAATTGGTATTTGTGTGTGTGATGTGCATTTGGTGTTTCAGTAACGGAGTGTTGTTGCTGGCGAAATATTGTTGTTGTTGAGTTGTGTTGGAGTGAGAAAGAGCAAGTTTGAGCAATAAGTAATAGTTGCCGTGGTGGAGGTAGTGGTAGTCCTGTCAGAGCACTGAGTGACACGAAGAGGTGGGAAGGGGAAAGTGTGTGTGACATTGACCTAGAGAATAACAAGTTTTTGGCCTGGTTGTTCTAGTGACCCAGGAAGGAAGGATGAGGTTGCTTCTCTGGTTCACTCTCATCGTCGTCATCTGTGCACATATTGCCCAAGGGGGCATTTTCAGACGATATTCCCGAAGACCACGTCAAAGGCCTGTGTCCAATGCACGAATCGGACCGCCGGGTGCCCGCTCCATCGGCAGACAACGAGCCTGGCCTTCTCTCTTCTTCAGAAGACAAAGAAGTCCATGGATTATCAATAGAAATGCAAGAAGGTTTTCTGTACAAACCAAAAGACAAGACAATCGTCACCAACATTATCTCAGACAGCCTTCCATGTTGCACCGTAAGTTTCTTATTGCCTTCTTAATACACACATCAAGCTATTTGTCATTCTCCCACTTTTATACACACAGACTGTCTCGTAAAACATTCCTTCAGTCTGCGTGGCCTAGTCCCTTCCAATGTGTGTTGTCTCCATTCTGCTATGTGTGTTATGTCTGCGTGTCCCATTAACTAACCAAATAAGACGTCGTAAAACACATGTTGTATTCTGTTTGTCTTAGCCTCAGCTTCTCTGTTTGTGTTTTCTTTTCATATTATTTGTTTTACGAATGTTTAGTACAAAACTTTCAAGTGTGTATCTATGCAAATCCTTTCTCACGGCAATTATCTTTGTTGTATATGTTTGCAGTATGTAACAGTAATTTTGTTTGCAAAGGTAATTTTAAGGCAATCCACTTTAAGTATGTAGGTACAGGCCACGAAAGTCAACTCCTGTCTTAGTCTTCATTTAAAATTTACAGATTGAGACTAACAAATTAAAAATTAGTATGCAAAAAGGAAACCGCATAGAGTGGGAGTGAAAATATGGGAAAAGGAGCAAACAGTCGAGGCATTAATTTATTTATGATTACCACTTCGTAAAGTTGCCTGTCAAAAGACTCGAGTCTTGACTTGAGAATATACGACGCGTAAAATTCCTGCGAAATAACTTCACATACAGTTAAGTAGATTTAAGTCCTTTAGTTTTCATTTTCTTCCCAAGTACAAACATTTTATCTAGGTAGGTGTTCTAGGTATGTATCTACATAAAATGGAAAGGCATAAAACGTCTGGCGCATCTTGCAGTATTCCTAGAAATACGCAAGGAATTTTATATCGTTTACGTTCATTCTAAGAAACACTACATCAATACTACCTAGTAATACTTTATTTACTCTTTTTAGTATACGTATGCCCCTACAGTACAAATACTACTAGCTAGGTTATCGCATTAAGTTGATAATTTATTTCGTTGCTCTCACTGAAAGAAATTCTAAGATAGTATTAGTAATGCAGTAAGTGGTAAGGATCGAAACGAGTGAAACAAGTTAGAAAATAAAACTCAAAAGTGGCTACGGAACATTCATGCAAATAATGTAAGCGCATAAGAATACATCAGTTTGCTTAGAGCTAGAAGACTTGCCGACAATTCAATATCGCAGCAGTAGTAGCACTTGCAGCAGCAGCCAGAGTATAATAATGAGGCAGTGCATTTTATTCGTTGAAGTACTAAGTGTCAGCAGTTGTTGTGTATACTCTTCTGGTAGGAGTAGTCGTCGAAAGAAATGCAGGATTAAGCTAAACTCTCTTTTGGAGGTCAATAGGCCGATTGGCACCTGCTTGTTGGCTGTGCAAACCTTCTTGGAGTAGTTGCTACCACAGTGAAACAAATGTCTACACGCACCATTCAGATACCCACCTCTCAATTTACTCGCACCACATTGACATGTGGTTACGTTCTCCTATACAAAGTACAATACTGACTCTACCAGACTCCTTTTCTATAGCCAAATCATTTGCTACTTCCACTTACTACATGCAAAGTTCTATTTAATTGTATTTCTTTGTCTTAAAGCATTTGCTCCTAACCTTCGCTCATTCTGCACTTAATGAAATGACGTAGGGACGGTGGTGCATATGAGTGCTGTGTCTGTCCGCAATAATAATAATAATCATAACACTGAAGGAAATTGTAAAGATGCAGATTTCCACTTGGATTTCATTGGGATTTGCATATCTTCTGACAATAAGTGCATTGCAAACGATAATTTGATAGAAAATGTATAGGAACATTAATAGATCTGCTGCTATATCGCAAAAGCATGAAGTAAAGGCTGCTGCTGCACTGACGTCTACGTCTTTTCTTGTGTGCAGCGTGTATATATGTACACTATAAATGTTAATCAGCTCGTAAATTCCGTTTTCACGATGATTATGCTGATGTTGAGCTAAAGAAACGAGAGAGTACGTAAGAACACTCTGTTCGACTCTGTGAGATGTTATCGTCTCCATTTACTTAGTCAGTAGTAGACTTTATTACGAAAAGTTTCACACAGATTCTTTTATTGGCAAGCCAAAGCGAAGAAAAGCGAATGAGCGAGACAGAGAGAGACATAAATCTTCAGTTATTAAATTTTCACTACTTAACTACTACTAGCAGCTTAGATTTGACACTGTTAGTTTATAGAGTGGCAGTGACAACAAAAGATAAAGGAGCCAGTACTTTAGATGTGTAGAATGGGACTAGAACTAGTAGATGTACTAACATCTGTAGATAACCAAAGTAATGTAAAATATTAGAAGCTGCTCGTTTACATGGGTGGTAAGGGTACGCTAAGCACATACCGTCTCAAGACACTCAAGAAGAAGCTGTCAGTTTTCTAGTCGGCTGCTGTAGCTGTGTGCATGTGGCTGTGACTCTCGTCTTGAGACTCTCGAGTGTTTCTATGTGAGTGAGGAAAAAGAGTCAGAGGAAAAAAGAAGGCAGGTTATGTCGTTTACATTACTTTCACTCATTCTTCTTCAGCTGCCTCACAAGGCATACTGATTGTGTGTGAGTGAGCATTCTGAACATCATCATTCTTCTCGTCGTCCTCGTCGTATATCGATACACTGCACGAACGAATGTCAAGCCAAACCTCACCAAAGAAGATAAAGACGGAAAAAAGCGGAGTGAAATGCTTAGGCTAGAAAAAGAAATAAATGATGTAGTCAATGCAGTCCGTCGCACGCTCAAGTTGAGAAAGTCGATAAATTTCCTCTGACTTGCTTTAAGAGGGACGGGTGAGCACTTGAGGACGCAGTAATAGCGATACGTACAACACAGCAAATGTGTGGCTCCCGATCTTGAGGCTTATTAATAATAATTTTGCACCGCTTTCGCATCTCGGTTGAATGGGAAGTGAGATAGATGTGGAAAATTATGGATGTTTCTATTGCTGATACTGCTGATATCATGAGTTGTGCAAGTGTGGAATTCTCGTATTGTATTTCGCATTTCTATAGTTTTGAATACAATCGTGTTTTGTGATAAAGCGATAGCGGAACAGAGAGCGAGAATGAGACTCTTTTGAAATTTACGCATTGTGTGATGATATGAGAGTGTGAGAGAGATATCTGACTTTGTTCACATTTTCTTTCAGATGTAATCTTGCCGATGATGCCCCAACTGCCTAGCAGCACATTGAGTTCATGGCGTCCGCTTGACTACGGAAACCCGATTGATCGTGATCCTACTTTTGACTACGCTCCTCCAGCAATTGGTTTGCAGGAATTAAATTATTTGACATTCCATTTCACACAATATGCCATTTACACACTTTTAGTGCACAGACGGAAAATATTTACGATTTGACTTTTATTTGCGCAGAACGAGTTCGTTTTTCCAATGAAGGACGTAGCCGTGGCGGTCATAGGAGACCACCCCCTCCAGTAACGGCATCAGCAAGAAACGAGCATGGAAAACCAAGACCTCCAGTTTGGAAACATCGTCGTCCCACGAGACCCTCTCTGTGGAAAATGCTTGCATCGAAACAAAGGCCATCATTTTTCCGAAGACCTCTTCGTCCAAGACATCCAATGCCTCCACAACCTCCACGCTATCACCACAGATTCCCGCATGAAGCAGAAGTTTTCCCTCACATTCCAAATATCGTCTACTTCCAACCAACTGACGTAATGTCATCCCCACCTACGATTCCGGGTCCCATGATGATTATTCCAAATAATTACAAGCACGGCACTGTCATTAACACGCCTCTGTATTCTCATGAAGTCTCTGCGGGCAATGAGTTCAAGCCCATAAAACTAACTGAAAATCGATTCAACATCGTTGGCTACAGTGGACCACCATCAACAACGACGAGAAAGCCACCAACGGTTTTACAACCCGTCAAAACGACTCCCCTCACCATTTCTACGACTCATAACTCTGTCGTGAAACCATTCCTACCCACAGATCCCACGACTGAAATTAGTCAAGAAGAAGTAGACGTTGATGGTCTCCTTGAGAATCCTCCAGCACCCATTCCAGTCGTGCCAAATTCTTTTAACATTCTAGACACAGACTACGAGGGCAATGATATCGACGCAGCCATTACACAAATCGAGACAAAGGAAAAGGAAATAAGAAAACATCAACCCATTTTCGAGTCAAAACGAGTCCCAACTAGCCCCGTGGCGAACAAAAAGCCCGAGAAAGTAGTTTTGGTATTTTCTACAACTCCTAGAGTGTCTGTAGCTACTTCTAAATCTGTTTCAATGTCGGTTGGAGAATCAAGTCGGGAAGTACAGTCTGGAGGCAGCCGGGGAAGTGCAACTTCAAGAGAAAGGATGACAGTGCCAACCTCCACTCGAAGATCGGTAGCACCGAGACACAGTACTACAACTACCACCACTACTACCACTTCTACAACCACTCCTACTACCACCACCACCACCACAACAACTCCTGAGCCTCCTACCAGTGCATCAACAACGACAACGACGACAACCACCGAAAAGCCTTCTTCATCTTCCACTATCTTCCCTAAGCTTCCCACGATGCCCACTTACAAAAGAAGGCCGACTCCAATTTATGCCCGGAAGCAAGTGCATTCCACGAAACTTTCTGGAAATTCAGTCTCACATTCCCATTCAGGGTCGGGAACAGGTGCAGCTGCCAATGGTGTTTCGTCAAAAGAAAGCCAGGGTGGTGGCGGCAGTGGAGAGAAAGAAATTGTAGTCATTACAGCAAACAGATCAAAAGTGAAGGAGTACAAACCCCAATTAATTGCGAACCACACGCAACTGATTGCTTTCGACAAAGTGGCTGACATAGACTCTTTAGGCGGTGAGACAGAAGCTATCGAAGTAGTTTCTCCCAATTTGCCTAGTCCATCGAGCACGACGACCAATTCACCTCTCCAGGAGTTCGACCCAATGCAACTCTTGCATTCCTGGTTCACAAAACCGTAATTTTATTGACTTAGTGGATTAAGCATACAGTAAACACTAAAACTAATCAAAAAGCTTAATATTTTTAATGTAACATTTAAAATAGGGAGCTATAGCTAAAGGCAATTAGCATACAATGCATCCAATGCAATATAATACATACCTGAGTAGTAATAGGTATATATTTTTTTATTTTGATTATTTTCATGTATATGTATTCTGTCTGAGTCTGCGTGTGTTCAACAATAGTGTGTGTTTATCAGGGTATGAATATCTGAATATGAATCCAGCATTGTTCTTCTGCAATGTGAAACAAACAAAGAGATTCTACGTTTACTTTGTCTTCTCCTGCGGTTTTGTGAAGGTGCTCTGGACTTTTCAGTAGTAGTAGAATATTTTGATAGTATTTTGTAAAGAAATCAGAGAAACTTGCCCCCAGGGTGGTAAAAAACGATGACGATGAGCATAAAGAATGTGTGAAAGTTGTTTCTGTCCATAATGGTTGTGTTCTGTGTATATTGCAATGTACGTCTGTCTAATGTCATAGAGTATCATATAATTGTTAGTATTAGTAGTATAATAAATATGTTTTGTGTAGATATTCTTGTATCATCCAGTATATGGCGCTGTGTCGTCATGATGTCATGATGATGATTGTGTCATGTTAATGTCAACTTGTCGTCGTACGCACATTAGAATGTGGAGGTATTTTCGTGTACTTAATGTGTATGGACTACATGCTACAAAAAATGTATTCAGTTAGTTTTAGTTAATTTTTGTTGTTCTACTACACATTTACTGCGATGCTGCAGACTAGAAATACGGAGGACAAATATGAGACAGACACACTGACAGACGGAGACGAAAACGACAAGACGACAAGTGCTCATGAGTAGTAATTATGTGCATTTTATTTATTCTTCGCGATGACATATAACGGGTTCCACTTAAATGTGTTGCTGATTGTATTTGTATACCTTACTGTACTGATGACTACTTCCTTATGACTTACTTATAACTTATGTGTAAATGCTTTTGTATGAACTCGAACTTATATATGAGGCAATAAAGCTCAATTTGTGATACGAAATGTAATCAGAAATACACACAGTTGAGTAAGTAACCAATAATTACAAACAATTCCTTCATTTCACATATTACACTCATTTAGCTTATTTTTGATACCTTCATTTTCATTCTTCACTCGTACTCAATATAAAATCATGAAGTCACTCAGCCACTAGACTAACAAATTCATTTACTTTAATGGCACCACCATAATTTTGGAATAATAAAGTATGTAATTGCTTTCTTAGCATCGGGTTCAGTCTCAAGATTCATTATGTCACCTCAAATCAAAACCCCAAAATACAAATTCATTAAGCATTTTATGTACCCGATTTACTTCATACTTCACCTTATTCACGTATAGGTATTTTAAGTATTCCTCATTGTCTTCTACCAATTTCATGTGTGTATTATATTGACTACTCAATTACCTGTAATAAGAAAATTGAAAGGTACTTTTTAAAATAGTATTAAAAATCCACTTTTGGAGAGCATGAAGCTGATAAACAATATTAAATGCAGAAATGTATTATTTTCGTTGCAATTTAATGTAGATTACCGGTTGAAATTGTTTTTGATTTGATGTTGTGAAAGACAACCAAATGTCTCACGTCTCCCCCAAGTATTATTCATTCGAATTTCGCGTGAAGCGAGAGAGAGTAAAAAGCAAATGATTTCAATGTGGACAGCGGTGGATTCAAACGCGTCTATAATTCGGTGTTGGAGTACAAAATTATTTTTTCAGTTTGTGAGGTGAGTTGAGCAGTGAACGAGTGAACTGATCATTTGGCAGTGCGGTCTTTGAAACATGGCTTCAAAAGCTGCTACCACTGGAGTACGAGGTAAAGTGTAAATATACAACAGGACGCTTCAAGTTTTCGCTTGAATTCCTCCGAGATTTTGACCATAATGTATGTTACATTTTATTTTGTTGTTTGTTTTTAGCCAGTTTCAGAAAATGGGCTTATAACAAATCTGGATTTAACCAGTACGGTAAGAAAAACATTTATCAGATTGTACCATTTTTAATAATTAAACGGGGCTCATAAATCGGTCCAACATGTTGCATATAGCAGAAAAATATTATTTTTTAAATCAGCTGTTGTAAGGTCAAAGGTGTATCCATACGATGTAAAGTATCTATAAACTATAGACTGCTTTCGGTGCTCCATTTGGAAACCAGTTATTTGTACTGAATATGTCTTTGCACTTGAAATAAATTATACAATACAATACAATACAATGGCAGAATCGAAATTGCAAACGTATGTTGTATATATGTGCCGAGACAATATCAACGGAATTATTAAAGAGATGTTCATTGTGTTTTTATCCGTATACTTAAAAGTTAAATTGTTCCAAGGTGCCTAACCACCATTTAATATAGTTAGACAATACGTCCGACATTTTTGTTGTATAATTGACTATCTATGCAAATGAAAAACTACATAATGAATACAATACTAATTAATAACTAACGCTGATACAATAATTTATACTTTAATTATATCCAGCTAGACATACTAATCATTCTGAACTTTTGTATTTGCTCTGGACTGGACATGTGACCGTCTGTGTCCATTATAGATATCTATACACCTCATCGATGTGATACCACAATGTCCCACTAATTAAACGATTTATCGATGCCAATACTCTATGTATATATGTGCAAATTACTTTATATCTTAAACTGATTAATTTATTACAGGTTTAAGGTTTCATGATGTGGTTTACGAAACGGCAGAAGTGAAGGAAGCTCTGCGCCGCCTTCCCCAAAAGGTTCTTGACGAACGCCATTTCCGCATGAGTCGTGCCATTCAGTTATCTATGCAAAAGACTATTCTTCCAAAAGATCAATGGCAAAAATATGAAGAGGTATTTTTCATTTCTCGCATGCACTAAATAGATACCGATACCATTTGCACTTATGCGCATTTTATTAAGATTTCATTACTGTCGTATTCTGGTGATCCAAACAATTTTCCTCTGTTCTCCTTTTCAAATTACTTAAATGTGCTGAATGAGATTATTGTATGATTCTAGATGTACAAATTAATTTGCTGTATAAAGTGTTTACAAAATTATACCATTTGTAGGCTGGAAACTCTTACTCCATAATTAATTAACAGTTTTTTTTATTAGAGTTTTAGTTCTAGAATTTCTTTTGTTATCATTCTGAAATTGATTGTACAACAATGATTTTATTTCGCATTTCACCTCACTTAAATGGTTTGTTTGAAATATGGTAAATATTTCAATGGATTAAATGGATCATTTTAATTATACATGAAAATTGCAAATACGCGTTTTAGGCGTTTTGCCATTTACATATAATATATAGATATCTTACTTTTACTCAAATTGTATTTCTCCCCTTTTTAAGTGAAGTTCAAAGTTGAAACAAAGGAAATTATGTATTATTATTTGCCTTTTGGGCATCTCTATCTAATAGTACAATTGGTTGTTCCGTATTTACAATATTCTAGTAAGATAACTACATTTATTTTAGTTTAGTCTATACTTTATTCGACTCTAAAAGACTAATTTGATTAATTTAATTAGTAATTACGATTCAGAGTAGCAGAAGATTTTGAAATTGTTCGCCAAAATTAATGAGTAAATCTTATTTTATTTTATTCTCGGAGAGCTAAACCGCAGTGGCCCGTAGAATATCAGAGCCTTAATTAAATTTTGATTTGACAAAAGTGCAAAAGTAATTCAATTACAATTAGATACAGGGAAAGAATGATACCATTAAACTAGCTAAACGAGCATGTTATATACATTTGTGTATAATACATTGTACAATTAGTTGCATTTTATATGAAATTATTGTTTCTAAAATTTTATTTCCAATAGGATGATTACTACCTGAAGCCTTACCTTGAAGAAGTAGAAAAGGAGAAGGCTGAGCGAGATGAGTGGGCCAAGAAGTAAAAAATCATTCACGAGTCAAATTGTAGCATAAAACTTAACATAGATTTAAATAAATCATTCATGTAGCGCGTCTTTGATTATAAAAATGTAAATAATTAATTGTGTTTCATCACAAAGACAATTAAAGTCCTGAAATTTAAAAAGAGTTGTGCAGATAAAGATTAATTGATATAATATAATTCTAGTCGGTTATGTATCTTCATTTTTGTTAGAAATAAGTAACTTCTGTTACGACAATATCGAGTTTACAGTGTGCTGTAAATGTAAATCAGAAGATGTGCATGAGATGTTCAGTCACATCTTACATTGATAGGTGTAGCTACATCTAACTGCTTTCGGCCAATTTGATAAGAAACTACTTTAAGTAGCTTTAAGCAGCATGCTGCTTAAAGCTACTTAAAGTATCTACAGATATAACGTAGTGACAGTTAAACTGATTTATAGTGATGATAGTGAACGATAAGAGAAATGTGTGTCAAGCTTGTACGTAGCAATTCTTGTACTGTACTACATCGCTGCAAGTTTATTCTCATGCTTCTCATCAACTATTTCTTTAACCTTACTCGTTCATTCACATTTATTGTAGTTGTGCTATACTAGCTATACCAAAGATGTAGGTAGTGGAGGAGCATTCTTACTTACTGTATTATGTTGGCAAAACGTATAATGAACAAAACTTTACAATATTACAGCAATACAGTACAATTTGATTGTATTATGCATTGTAGTTTGGTTTTATTAAAACGGCCGAGTCTCATTGAGCTCAGAGCTTAAGGATTACAGTAAAAGTCTCAAAATGAATGAGAACGATGTATTCATCAATTCAATGCAGACAAGTCTACAATCTTAACAGAGTCTAATGACACAATTTGTATGTTTTAAAAGAAGTGCTCCTGAAATTCCCATGATACAAATTGTTAATCCATGTTAAACGGCCTAACTGCGTTAGAATAATTGATGCTCTCTCAAAGCCAAAATAAACTGAAATGAGTTTAGTTTAGTATTTCACATTTTGCCAGTTACGACCACTGTGAATAAAAACCGCTATAATTCTATAGAAAACATTAACATCAACATTGCACCCAGTTTATTTGTCTCATAATATTACTATCTACTACGTAATAATGTCAGTTTTATTTGTTCTAAAGCTAAAAGAGAGACTCAATACATATTCAATTTACATGCACTTACACTCTGCGTCATTTCATTACATGTAAATTATATTCCTAGTGCTACATACAAAGTAGTGACATGAACAATTAACACATGGAAGGGCAAGAACAATGGAGGAGTGAATGAATAATTGGGTAGTGGGTACGAGAAGGGTAATGTATGAAACTATTAACTATTAAAGGTTATTGTGTTGTTAGTGGATCGTAATAATAATTCTGTAATGGTGTGAGTAAATGGCACTGGTATATGTACTACAGTGGTGGTACACTTGTGGTTGGAGCTTTAAGTGTCATTACTCTTTCATTCTTTTACTCCTAGGTACTTCTCTTCTTCCTTCCTAACTGCCATTGTCCATGCGAATCTTCAGCCTACATCTTTTCCCTAAGTATTTGCTCTACAACTATTTACTATTAGTATTTAGATGTGTGTACGATTTCAAATCCCAAGTAAACCAACAAGTTGTACTTACATACAGCAATATATAAGCAAAACAACTGCAAGTTAATATCTACACTAATTAAAGTTGCTAAGTATTGTACAAACTGAATTCCCATTACACGCTACTCGGCTACTCCTACACAAATCGAGACTGAATTGCATATCTGCCTTCTCCATAAGGCTTCATTACCATTAGCCAATTTACCATTACCACAGTGTAGTAGTGTAGTAATTCTAGTAATGCTGAATGTTGCTGTAAAGTGTAATTTGCAGAAAAAAAGAAATATAAACGTAATGCAATCAATATGGGCCATTTCCACTGTGGGGTACTTCACTTAGACATTGATCGTCCACTTCTTGTAAATTGGCTGCACTCGACTCCACTGCACTGCTGTGTGTGTTCATTAGAAACATCTGAAACATGTGCAGCAGCGGTAGGTTTGCTTATTATTATAAGCTAGTGTAAGCCATATAAGGAAAGAGAGGTATGTGGTGTACAAACATATAAAATATTTATCTGCTGATTACATATAGGAATCGGAGTAGTTTAAAGTACATTTACTGCAATTTACAATCACATAATCTTTCGATTGTATAAATTGACTCGTAAAAACTACAATAACAAATAATGCTGCTCCGTTTGCTTACTCAAAGCAGTCAGTTCAGTGTCCTCTTGATTTATGACTAAATAATTTTAGCATTTCGCTCTCCAACTTTATCATTCTCTCTCAGCAGAATATACATAACTCTTTGGCTGAAGTCTATATCAAGTATATCTGCCTAAAGGCAGCACTTACTTGTATCTGTACAATATGCAATGTGAAGTATACACCATTACTGCATTTGCGTTTATTAATAATTCAGAGTGTTTTATACGGACTTGAATAAACTTTGAGCATTTTAGTGTATACGGAGTTAGGAACCGTTTTAAATTTCAAGTTTTGTGCTGCCAAGTACATATACTATACACCATATTGTGTATATGCCATATTATGCCTGTAATGATAATGTAGCTCAATGTAATTCCATATAGCTTACTATTCGATTATCAAGTTAACAGGAATAGCTATCGAGACTTGAGAGTTTTGCAGCTCTCAGTCAGATTCTCACGACTCTTTCCTGCATTTTAGCGTCAACTTCTCTACTTACATGGCTTACTTTTCTCATGATCAGTTTGAGTTTACAATAAGAGTTGTGGTGGTGGTAGCAGTCATAGTCGTAATGATAGATACATAGTACTAAGAAGAGAAGTGAATGCATGCAACAACCCAATACTATCACGGAAAATGCAATGCAATACATACCATATTATTATTATTATTATGCACACTCTGGCAAGTGTAGCATTACTTTGTCTATCTCAAACTACGAATAATAAACAAAGTCCACTTTAGACATTCTTACACACGCTCCGTACACAGAGAGCTTCACTCGCATAAAGATTTATTTGTAAAATGCACATACAGGCTGACTAGAAGTATAAGAATAAGCGGAGCAGGGATTGCAGAAAGTATTTAGCTAGGCTTTACGTATACGCCTACACACACTTGCCTTTGCTTTACCTTACGCCTTGCTTTACACACTCACACACGCATACGTACAGCATAGAACATCCAGAAGAGCAATTGGCTCCACGTCCACAACTACTCAAGTAAAATACCCAAGAGACGGTGATGCAGAAAGATCGTTCGTATAACAAGAAACTACTGCCACTACCATTTCTTGTGTCTTCTGCAATTCATGCAGTATAAAATAGCACTTGGTATATACAAACACATCATAGGAGAACGTCTGCACGTAGAACCATATATAGAATCAAGCCAAGAACAAGACAGGTAGTAGTCTATGCCTGTGGAAGACTCTTTCTTATAAGAGACGTCTACAGAAGAACAGAGGTAGTAGGTTGCAGCTTATAGCTGACTTTTTGAGTCTGATAAAAAAGTGAGTGAGTCGATCTGTGCTTTGCCCTCTATAGAAAATATATAAGCACAGTTGCTGTGTGTTGTTCTTGTGTGTGTGTGAGTTGTTTCCAATCCAATTTCATCGCACTCTGCTACTTCTACTCACACCACAACCACTACTCCACATAGCACTCCAGCAGCCAGAGTCCGATCAACTGACTCTCTGTAATCATAATAGAAGTAAACAAGTAGTAGACTTTATAATAATCATATTATGTAGGTGTATGTGTATAACTCACTATACCACTTCATCCACACACAAAAGTAAACATAATAAATATATTCTATATCTTCAGCTTGCCTACAAACCAATATTAGAATGTATAGTTAATAGTTAGCGAGTTACATAACATTAAATAGATTTTAGCACACACTCACATCAGCAGTAAACATGTTCGACTCCTGAAATGACACAGAGAGATAAGATTTTAGAAAAGCAGCAGCTGCAGTATGTAATCAGTCAAAAGTTGGTTGTTCTTCAAGTGTGTACATGTGTGTGTTTTGAGGTGAAGATGTATTTAAGTTAATTGTGGTTAGTAGATATGTGAACATAAACAATTAATACATTTTCTTAAGCTATTTCCGATTCTGACAAGTAAACAAGTAGAATTGCCATTTGTACATGTCTTTCCTGAATTTACGTAAATCTTCTACATACAAAAAGCTTCCTACAACTGAAATACTCAGACAAGTCAACTGCGAAAACAATTTTTCGTACAATTAGTAAAAATAGGCGGAGTTAGTAAGTTCAGATTGTAATTGTAGTCTGTAATTAAACAATTGTACATTGTAATTTACGGTTGGACGCTCTGGGTAAAGTACATTTAGTGGTTGTAGCACAAGAATCAGAGTTAATGTTAATGCACTTTTGTAATAGCCCTTTAGATGATCTGTTGAAACATAAAAAAGAATGTTGAGTCAAAGATAAGTTGTTACTAGTTTTAGTTGGTCTATCGCTATCACAGTTTTGGTTAGGTAGTTAGTTAGACAGTTACTGACAGAGTTGGAGTTAGAGGAGCAGACATTGTACAAAGGTTAACGTGGTTAGTGGTAGGTGCATCTTCGACTCATGTACAGTTAAATGAGTTAAATATTAGAAATACAGAAAATACATGGAAAAGTACACGCAGTAGATTGAAGAACGTAGTTGTAATCGTTGTACACACAACATTTAAGTGAAGAAGAATTATCAAATCATTCCATTTTATAAAGTCACGTCAAAGTCAACTCAGTTGATTCAGTTCTCTTGATATTTTTTACTAATGATAAGATACGACATAACATTACGCTTTTTTATACTTGATTGATGCTCGGACGAGTAACTAACTACACACACAGCACTTCTCTTTAATTCAAAAGTCAACATTTCTCATCTCTGAACAAGAATTAAATGTAAACGTAAATAAGTGTATTAACTTCTGTATCCATGTGCAATAGTGAAAAGACTGAGCGAACATCTATGGGATTACACACAGCCCTTTAAATAATCTAGTTAATAAAAATACAGATGTAAATACACGGTGAATGTGCTTACACCACCTTAGAGCCATTGACGACACTGCTAAAGGTGCAAAAAGGAATTTTTTATATGTAAACGTTACAAGAGTACCTAATAATTTCAATTGACTACTATATATACAATTGTAACATTTAATATCGTGTGTGTTATGTTAATATTTATTATGTGTTTTCGGTATTAGTTAAAATTAATGTGTTTATAATCAAAAAGTAAGGTTACTGTTGCCAAAATCAATTAGAATTGTTAATGTGACCATAAGAGGTGCACACGTGTACGACGTGACGACTTAAGCCATTCCAAAAGTTATAGGTGTAAAAAATTGAAGTAGGAAAGGAGTTTAGTGTAGTGACGGAATATATTAACAGAAATAAACGAAGACGGAGAAATGCATTTTTCTATACCGGATAGTCTAGAAGTGAAAGGAAATGACTCTACTTATTTGGTAAGACATTATTGTTTTTCTATATTTGCACATAAACATAACATTCCATTAGTCAATATTATTTGTATAAATAGCTACTACAAACTATGAACTCGGGATATACCTCTGTGTGAATCACCATAGTATGTCACCATAATTTATTCCGGGAATAGTAAATTGCAAGTGCAACTGTAGAGAATGGTGAATAATAAATAAATGGAGCGACAGAAAAAGTGTTGTAAATATTGTAATGTTGCATGCCGTAAAAAGAGGAGTACATGGGTCTTGCTATGGAATATTATCACACTTGTAAATGGAAACATGACATGCGGGGATTATCAACAGTAGTAGTGGCAGTTAATGCGGTGTAAATGCATTCATAGAAATTGGTGAATTGCAGTGGTGGATGGTGACACGCTGTTGATAGAGAGGATGCAGAATAAAACAGCACAATGTGCCGCGTGATATCTTTCAACGAATAATAATATTACATACACACACCACATTTCCAGCAACTCAACTTCCCAAAGCACATCTGACATAAGCAGAACATTTCATTTCACTATTGTTTGTCATCCGTAAAAAAGTAATTTCTATCGAATTCGATTATTCTCGGAAGAAGCATAAATGTCTCATGAAGAAAGAGATTTGTCAGATGTGGCATTGCTTCAAATGTGACACAAATTCTGTATAGGTAGACATTTTCATTTTCAACTTCCTGTCAAAATGGGCAGAATGCACAAATACTGCATGTAAAGGTCAAACCGTCTATAGACTATACAATCATGTAATTCGGATGTAAAGCACTTTATTAATATTTAATTGCTTAGTATATAGCGGTACAGAAATGATAGCTTATTCCCCGGACGTGCCATTTCAACCGCTGTGCTAATATGAAAACAATGTGGTATGGTGCACTATCAAGATACCATATTTTACTTATAATGTGCATGCATGGTCAGACTTACATTTTTATAAAGCCACACTGTGAAACCATTAATTGCCAGATAGATACATCCACGTTTGTATAGTCTACTGCGACAAATTGGAATTACATAAATACTTGCTTTGACAAATAGTTGCAGTCTACATCGATTGCCTTTAACCTGAATAATTACACAATGCAATATGTGTTACGTATATACGCTTAGGAATAACCTTTTGTCTGAAAATGCGTACCTTTACCTATGTGTATACATTATTAACTACAATAAGTCACCATATAGCTTGTTTAGCAAAGATTATTGTGATAATATTCAGATAAAATGCAAAATTTCATACCCATAACGTATGCATTTTGTATGAGTCACTATAATATGTAAAAATTATTACACTGTTAGATTTGGTATTTATGTAATATGGAGGGTTATATGTGGCACCTTGTTTCGAAAACTCTCTAGGTGACATTGTGACGAGTTCTGCGTGTATCTGCATCCTGATCAAATATTAAATGTAGTTTTGGTGTGTCGGTTACATGATGTAAATATGCTCGTCTACTTAATGCAAGCCGTGTTTGATATGGTTATTGTTTGAATTGTTTGCAGATGTACAATGTTCACATCAATGGAAATTTCCATTGTGCACTTCGCTACAGACAAATCTTAAGTTTACATGAGCAGCTCCGAAAGGAATTTGGCACAGGAAGACTTCCCTCATTTCCACCCAAAAAATTCCTCTCTCTTTCCGCTAACCAGTTGGAAGAGCGCAGAGGTAGCCTTGAGAAGTACATTCAAAATGGTAAGCATCGAAGCATAATGTATACTTACAAAATCTACCTTAGTGCTTCCAAAAATCGCTTTCATGTGCACATCATCTGCATCTCAACTAACATGTGTGTACTCATAATAAGACTAATATCATCTGCACTCAAATCTTCATATAAATACAAACACAAATCTAATGTGATGACACAGCTAATGCTAAACTACTTTGGCAATTGCTATTCTTGTATGGAAATCTGTTTCCATCAAATTATACAATTATCATAATTTATGTATGTATAGGTCCATGAGAAGAGAATGCTTCTTTTCTCAACTGAAATGATAACAACCTAGACTGAGAATTTATCAACCTGACTCTGTTAGATATATTTTCTATCTCTTATTTGATATTTTTCATTCGGAGAATTATTCAATGTATTTGTATTTGTAGGTACAACATAATAAATGTCAACTCGTTAGAAGTGTGCAGCGGATATTATAAGTGTTAAGCATTATGAAAATCAAAATCATTTTTGAAGCTTTTCAAATGTGTAACCACATGTAAATTTTGATTTGCCTTAATATTGAATGTTGAATTGCACTTTACGGGTGCATTGTTACATGTAAAGGAAGTTTTATTTAAGTAATAACTAAATACTAGGAGAAAGCACGACTTTATATAAGCGAATGTTTGATATTCACATATGGAAAGGTGTTAATTTGTTAGCTGAATGCTTGAAAAAATGGAGTGGTCGATTATGAATATGATAAGCTTAGTTGATAGTTTGATAGTAGTAGCGTGCAGGAGATCTTTTATATGTCAAGCATAATTACAGTATTTATATATACTACAGCGGTCATGCAATGTAAAAACCAAACACATGCATGCTTTCGTTTAGTACTTAAAAGTAGCCTTTGTATACTTCAAAAGCGTCAATGCGTCCAAACATAAATAATAGAACTGTGTTATGCACAATTTAACATTCTTAATGAAAAAGTTGAAGTTTGTTTGTGTCGGGTGAAAAAGAAAGCTTGATTGCTTTTATTTTATGGATTACAGCTAGTCAAAACAGTGAAGTTGCTAGTTCGGAGCTGTTTACGGGATTTCTTCGGTTAGCTCAACACGAAACGAGTGGGGAGCCAGTTGCCAAAAGAACAATCGATGTCTTTCTTCCAAATGGTCACAAAATGACTGTGGATGTGTGGAATAATGCGTCTTCTTCAGTATTACTTAAGGTCAGCTCCCACCAACAACTTCTACAACAATTTCCACCTTAGTCACGTTTAAATTGTCACACTGACATTGAATAATATATTTTATATCAAAGACTCATTTCCAGTTTTGTAAAATAAAAGTTAAAATGTGATGCTTAATTTTGTGTTTTGTGTGATTACAGATTATTGCCCGTGAGCTAAAACTTCGGGACGATTTTGTTGATTATTTTGGACTTTATATATTCAGAGGAGAAGTAGACGGGACGTGGATAGGTAAACAACTTTCTCCATTCAAATCATTGACTCGATGTACATTTGTCATACATAAACTAAGTGATAATTTTTCATTGATGCAGCTCTCCGCAAACTTGACGAGTACGAGTCTCCTTACATTTCCATGAAATGGATTAGTGAAGAGCATCGCATCGTTCTCCGAAAATGGTATGCTAATTAGTAACTGAAAAATTTTCACTTTGACGAGATGTATCAGATTAGGTAATTTGTTTACTTTCTGATTTAGTTCATGGGACCTGACTGTTGATGACACGTTAGTGGAGGACAGAACAGGCCTTCATTTGGTTTACGTCCAAACTGTGTCAGATATTGAAAACGGTTGGATCAATGTGCCCAAAGAGATTCTCATGCAACTCACTACACTACAATCACAAGGAAACAAAAAAGACGTAAGAACATAATATTTCTCATTCTGAAACTACTATGCATGACTACGGTCAAGGAAAACCTATTATGAATTCTAATGTATTAATTGGAATATGATTTAGTATGTGAGAACGGCACGGAGACTGAAATATTATGGGTACATGAAATTCCCCAATTGCACCAGTGATTTTCCTCAACCTTCCACACAATTAACTCTTTACATAGGCAATAGAGATTTGATTTTCGTCACGTCCAGACGAGAAGAAATCCTTTTCAAAGTAACCCGAATGAAATGCTGGAGAATTACTTTACACCACGTTAGTACAATAACTGCATTATTAAAAATGCTGAAAAATTATGACTAATCTTATTGAATATGAAAAGAGAAAATTGTTTTCACTTTCAGGAACAGAGCGGTGAGGTGAAAGCAGAACTTTCTTTTGAGTATCTTCAATCAAAAGACAAATTAGAATGGGTGACGGTAATCTCAGAGCAGTCTGTAATTATGGCACTTTGTCTTCAAGAGCTGGTAGCTGACATGGTCTCAAAAACGCATCCTTCCAATCCGTCTCTTATCGGGGTAGGATTTCCATGTCCTTATCAAAAGCAATTTATATACCAAAATATTTACCTCGATTAAAATCTACGGTCAACGGTTTTATTTATGAGACGAAATAATTTTTTAGATTCGATCTGTGCGAACGATGTTTTATTACATTCGTCGGGACGGGGATCAAGTTCCTTTGAACGAGGACATCGTAAACGGAGGGAAATCTATTGGAAATGCGAGCAGTAGCGCAGCAACGAACGGCTCATCGGGTAGCGAGAGTCCGAGTGGTAGTTTGTCAAATGGATGCTCCACGTCCGCCTCTGTCACACCCACTTCCTCTTTGTCCAGAAATAACTCATGTGATGTGCCATCCAGCATAGGTTTAAGCAAACGCCGTCCTTCAAACAATAGTCTTCGTAGACAAAACTCCATTATCAATTCCAACGACAATCTTTTTCTCGAGAACAGCGCTTTTGCTGGAATTGGTGATGACGACTTGTGACCTCAACACAAACCGTCAGCTTCCTCATTGTTGTCATCTTATGGCCCCTGTCTGCGATTCTCACACAATTGTCGTTGCAGTAGCAGTGTCTTATTCTTCTTACTTTAGTACAGGGACTGCGTACTCACAGTCCAAACCGAAAATCAGTTTTCCACAAATACTTCAATATCCTCCGTTAAAAAGTCTTCTGAAAATGTAAACGACTAACTTTTCCACGTATATAGGCAGCTAATCCACCTATTCACTAAACTCAACGTGTCGTGTCGCATACCCCTGATGGTCTTGTTCAATTGCACAATAGACACGATCAAGAAATTATCCTACCTTTAATTTATTACATTAATTAAGCGAATTGTCCAAAAAGGCTGAGTATCCCATTTTGTAGCCCCATCATCGCAGTAGTAGTATTTTAGCAGTAGTTCTAATTTTAGAAATTATTATCATGACAGAATTTAATTCTCACCTTAGAATCAAAGATCTTGACGTACATAATAGTCCTTCAACTTACACGTAGTAATACAAGTGTAATAAAATGCACTAATAACACATCTCAATTTAGTTACACCTATTTTACATCATCAATTGACAAAATTTTTGATAAAAACCGTATATAGCTTTTATAACTCGTAGATGACAGAAACTTACTTTATTTTGCATCGACATAAAATATTTGTTGTATTTAGTAAAAAATGTTATACAGTTACAGTTACCTATAAGTATATTATTATCACAATTTAATACATTATTATTTCTCAACTACATTTACTTTATGCAGCTTTTGATGGTGTTTATGTTCATGGATACTCTACAAGTATAAACTTGTGTGTGTTTGCATAAGAATACTTAAAAGATTTACTTCCTACAATGTTACTTATTTATAAAATGACATTATAATTTATATGAATTATTGTACTCAACATATTACACGAGCTACCCTATAACAATGACTGCTACAAACAGTAAAGCTGCTCCATTAACTCAATAACACCAAAATCTCCATTAATCTTTAAGTGTAACTTAATATTGTAAACTTGTAGTAGCTACCTACAAAAGCAAATTTTATATGAGTCTCCATTTTGCCAACTCATTTGGTGTAATATCCAAATTTAGTAGTGCGTACAGAACAGATAAAATGAGAAGGATTCTTCTATGCATTCATTTCAAATGTTGTCAAGAATTACTATTATTTATGTCTTTTACGAAAGAATAAACACAAACTCTAGTATATAAAAATAATTACGATTACCTAACGAATAGTACATTAATGTGTTTTATGTGAAATCATCAGGAATTAGTAATACAGTGTATGTAAGAAGTATGATACAATGAAATTCGCTAAAGTGTGTAATGCAGATTATAATAATATGCAAAAAAGGTAACGAGCGAGCACAGGATAACTTTTTATATTTCCCAATTTCCCATCATGATCTTGTCATGACTGAGCGAGGGTTCTCTGAAATCGATGTTGAATTAAATGATATTATTATGGGAGTTAACACTAATATAAATTTTGTCCAAAAGATCCCTATGCATTATTCATATTCCCATATGTTGTTCGAGTATCATACGATACGATTTCATTTAACAGATGTATTCATTCCATCACTAAATCCTAAAATCCTTATTATAGCTCTTTTGTTTGTATATAGGATCTCCTATGTAGAACATGTAATTTAAGCAGCTAATTGTAACTTATCTCTGTCTCAGCTATGAAACTCATCATGTTTTTACATAATTTTGAAATTTAGACATTTAAATTTTGACCACATAAAAGCAAAGACGAGGAAGCGACATAAAATATTGTATTAGTATTATGTGCACACTTGCACACTATGGAAATGCCTGCATAAATACAATATAGATATTCGGCTGAAGGTTAATGCTTATTGTACCTATTTGTTAACATAAAATTACCCATCTATGCGCTATAAATACTCAGACGGTATTTTAAAGTTGTTCCATTTGCATGTAAGAATTGCTATATTGGTAAATAACTGTTGTGGTTGTAATGAGCATACAACACATTGGTTTTCGTCGGCACCAAGTGGCAGGTTTGTCATTTAGTTTGCGAACCATATCTACCAGAAAGTGCGACTTATATAATTTGGATTTACATATAACGCATGAATGATCAATTACAAAGTATTTAATTATGAGGAAATCCTATTTATTCAATGTATTCGGTTGCTGTAAAGATTTTGTTTGTAAAACACAAAATTGAGATAACTGAATGGAAACTTATAAATATACGTAAAAATGTAGGTGGGAAACCCGAGCTAAAACCCATACTGTAGCAGATAGCGTAATTAAGTATATCTGTAATTTAACAAAAGTAAAAAAGAATAAGAAAAACTAACATCAAGCAGTCCTACGGGACCTCACGAGGTAATGATTCGCCACAATGATTTTGATGATTTATCATATAATGAA
>JABASD010001240.1:0-44289 GCA_019776165.1 Pogonognathellus flavescens | reverse complement strand
AATGGCGTTTAAAGTGTAGGGTCAAATGGACGCGACCATTTGATCCAGGAATAAATGGACGCGGCCATTTGACCGCATTAGGTATAAATGGCGTGTTGGGTCAAATGGACTACGACATATGTACCTATAAAATTTGCCATTACAAATTGTTATACCTCATGCAAGTAAATGCCTGTACAGTAGTATAAGTCAGCTTTATTATGCTTAACAGATTAGGAGGAATATTGTATGTATTTTGCAAGTGTTTAAATTTGAATGGTATGTTTATCGCAGTGGACTTGTAGTGCGATCAGGTAGTTAACATTAAAACCCAGAACGAGACGAAAGCATCTCATCAAGAAGAGTAGTGCAGATTTTGTAAGGAGGACGACGACGACGAGGAACGGCAAACAAAGCCAATCGTGTGGAAAATGCAACAGTTGTTGTGTAAGCGTTCCGATGGTCAAGCTAAAGTCAAACAGATGAAGATGAGATGGAGATTCGAGACAGGGTGTGAAAAGTGGATCGTTGTCGTGCTCATCATTTGGTTGACTTCCGTGCTCACGTCCCATATGGCCGACTCTATTTGTAGTCGTTGTGTTGAACCTCTCACAGAATATTGCTGTATTAGCCGAACACATATACGGAAATATGGAATTTGCTGCGAGTAAGTTTTATGTTCAATATGTCCTGTCCGCCGTTGCTAGATGTAAAATATAATGATGAGTAGCAGAACTGCCACAATACAATGCTCTCAACGCATTATGCAGCGCATCACTCAATCAACCTCCTTTATGAATATTGAAATTGAGGAAATCATCGCATATAATATAACACTCAATAGTACAATGTGGTACAGGTGCACCTAATAAAACCACACAGTGCACCTGCCTGATATTTTATAAATTTATATAACAAACACGACTACAGAATACCTTAGATTCATGTATGTGTATAGGCTCTCCTTAATTCTTAACCGAGTTATAGGGTCAGCTAGGGTATTATTATGTTTAATCTTTGTATTGGAAAATTCAGAGCAGCATTCGTGATTCAGATTCAGAATGTACATTCTACTCGCAATTGGGGTAGTCGTACTTAAGATGAATACATTATCGTAATTTTACGAATCACACCTTCAAATAAAAAATATTTGCACACGGTTTCAGTAGATATTTCTTAGGTAAGCAGTTGACCAGCATACTAATTTTGTAATGTTATATGCAAATTATACCTACTACATTCATTTGAAATGAAAATTCAGAAAATTAAGGAAAATTCGGTCAATCTGCCCTAACAAATTTATATGGTTCAGCATAACGGTTATAAAACTTACAATTAGGTAGATTAGATTATTCCTATACACGTGCAATTGTATGTTCTTGCTTTTGTACGGAAGATATGAGTAATAAGGTTAATTAAACGAGGTAAATGAATCATATAATACAACTACTTAAACAAGAAGGATGTGATTTGATCATTATTCCAAACAAGGCACTTTTGGTTGAACACGTACACATTGTTATAAATATTTTTCTGACCTGTTTCATAAACTGACTAATTAGGAAGTATCAGGATGAGATATTAAATTCAATTACTCTTGAAGTAAGCAATTAGTATTTTATGTAGTGCTTTTGTGTATTTAAAAGAATTTATTTTATATTGCTTATTGTATAACAGTTATCGTGCATAGAGGATTCTGAAATAAGGACAATGACATGCTAATCTGTTTCTATTGTGTATATACTCTGTCAGCTTTTTGTCTTGTCTGGTATTCTATTCTCATTTCATCTGTATAAATCTTTTACTTGTTGCAGATATCCATTAACGCAGATAGCATTACCTGACTTGGGTAACAGCACGGATACTTTTGGTAACTCCACAGCTACAACGACTGGATGATTAGTACAAAGAAGAATGTTCCTACTATTTATACATACACAATGTATTAACACAAACATACTATACTGTAAACAAATGACAAATAATAATTTTGCTTGAAATTAGTAAAAAATTGCAAAAATGTAATAAATGCTTACGCGAAACGTTAACTGCAAAGCTACTTACCTACTTTACACCACAAAATTTGGTTTGATATTGTTCTTGTGAGCTCAAAATGCATTTTATTTGTGTTAAGTCAACATATCTCAATTAACCCACAAATGTCTAATATTTTCAGTAGCCATAGTTGAACATCAAAGCACATCCATGTGAGACTGTTACTTTTTACTAATACAATAAGCATACAAGTACCAAGTGAAACTAAAACCAAACTAACTTTTAGACCATTTTTAAAGCAAAAAAGGAAAAACACGACTTACCCGTCGAGTTAGTACGTTAAAATTTAGTTAGTAGTATACGTAACACGTAACACAGCATTTTCATGTACATGAGATTGTGTAAAGTGCATTGCATAAATTATTTTGTCAATACAATGGGATGGGATTAAAATGTATGTCTATACTCATATAAACTTTGGGACCTTAGAACTTGTGTCATATTTACTCTTTAGATGAAGCGAGGTATTGTATTATTTATAAAACATATCAAACGACATGTTTAATGAGTACAATTAGCGTTTCTGTATTGTCCATCCTTTGTTCGCTTGTCCGGAAAGTCCAGATAAACGTAGTATGAGTGATTGTGTGCAGTTTTAGTGATAACATTAATGTTGTAGTTTAAATGTATCATTGCTTTGTCATAGAAGGTCTTTATTATCTGTATGTTGGTATATAAGTGAATGAATCATGGCCAGGGACATCTGTAAACTGTAATCTATCAATTTCGATTTTATCGTTAAAACTTTCTTGCCATTACTCCAAACGAGATATTAATAGCCACGGGCATCAACAAATGCATTCCATGAATGACCCACCCATCCCTAATTAGTAATGAACATATATATAAGTAGTTACTATAAGTAGTAGCATAAGTCAGTCCGCATTCCATTCCCTTGGTTCAAAAGAAGCTGTTTTCCAGTGTAAATCAGTTAGTTGCATATATTCACTCACGCTAAGCGCATCAAGAAGTTTCTTAGGTCATAGAAATAATGTTGAAGCTAAATCTCATCGCTGCAGCCTGTGAAAACATGGGAATTGGATACAATGGCACTCTACCATGGAGTATAAAGTTAGTATACATTTTTTGGTAATTTTTTATTAATTTCATTTTAGTAACATTATTTTATATGATGTATTGGAATTTTAAAATAGAAGTGAATGGGACCACTACACTCGAATGACAACTGAAACCGAAGATCCCATGTCTGAGAAGAAAAATGTCATCTTAATGGGTCGAAGATGCTGGGAGTCAAAAGAAGTTCAATCGATGCCCATGCCAGATAGAATCAACGTTGTACTCAGTACTAATGAACTGTAAGATTTCTGATATTTTCGATGAGATGAGAGTATCATTTCCATTTTAAAGGCCAAAATTTGAGTTTTACTTGGCTACAGATTTGACTTTTCTCCTAGTTCTTAATTAGTACTACTAATTTTAGAAACAACCTAGTTTACATAATTTAATTAATTCTTTTCTGTGAACAGAAATACTCCTGAAGGGGTTTGGGCTTATAAAAGTTGGGACGAAGCCATAAATGATCTTGCTTCTGCAGAAAAGCAGAAACTGATTGATAAAGTTTGGATCGTAGGAGGAACAAATATTTATAAGGCAATAATCAATTTATAGATGTACTTTATGGTTCTCTATCTACAATTAACTAAGATGGAAATAATTTTTAAATTGTGATTATTTTCAGGAAGCTATCAAGTCTCCATTCTGTTACAGGATTTACCTTACAAGAATTTTCGCAAACTTTGAGTGCGATACTTTCTTTCCCGATTTTGACAAGAGCTTTTTCAATTTAGTAACGTAAGCTATATAAAAACTACTTTATTTTATAACACTTGGAAAACATGTTTCTTAACAGACGAATGATGATATTGTGTTCAGGGATCCAAAAGTCTCAAATGAAATTCAAGAAGAAAATGGTTTAAAATATAAATTCGAAATATATGAACGCATTGTCGATTCCAACACAAACTAAGGAAAACTGGATATTCCTCACATCCTACATGTACCTATACTTTATTTTTATAAATTTAGTGCAGTATTAATTGCCAAATTCTTTCTACTCTCTTTCTAAATAATATTTTGGATACCAGATTACGTACATTACAGTGTAGTCTAATATTACACGCTTTTACTATATGATAAATATTCTTCAGTGTAAGAAATCATTAAGATTTAAAGATGCAGGTTTATGTTAAAATGCAATGTTTTATTGGTTCTTAATAATAAAAATAAGCGTTGCTGCATGAAATTATTGTGCATTTGAGCATTTGACTTCCTATAATGATTAGAAAACAAAAATAAGTGTGTTGCATGTAATTCGAGGTGATGCAAGTTGTTAAATTGTGTTAATGAATTTTTACTGTAGCTACTCATCCATAATATCTGATTTTTCAAAACAACAGGTTGTATATATGTAAGTATTTATTAATTTATTATCAACATAAATTCATACATTTTTATATATACATATGACATGTTATGTTGCACTGGCACTATTATAATTATACAGTACTAGAGGTACATTACTCTATATGGTATAACCAGGCTAAATCTCAGTAGCATTAATTACAGTAAGAAATAATATTATTAGGTTTACCCACAACTACTAATCTAAATTACTACTAATTACAGATTGTTCCATAATATCTTCTTGCTTAATGCTCGTTTTTATATTTGGATATTTACAACAAATATTTACTATGTATAACATTAACATTAAGTCTATGATGATTAATCATGTTTACAATAATTGATAATAATATTAGAATGACTTCCTACATTAGTTCACCATAGTTAATTTTAACTACAACTATACAGGCAGCATATTAATTTAAATAGGCCCCTACTTATCTTCTAACGATGTGACACTGCTAAAGACTGTAATAATATCATATGGGATAATCCTACGACTTCAATACTTGATACACTTATGAATGGCTTGCACAAACTAAATAACATTTTGTAATTTACACAAATAAACAAATCGTGCAATACATAAACTTGCGACTTGCGTGGCACAAAAGGAAAATGGTAATAGTAATTAAGCACGCAGGCCATTCTCATTAACTTCTTGAGTTTACTACACCTGCCTACAATTAGAAATCTCACACAGGACATTTATTTAATGACAGAATGAGATTCTTATTAAAAGTGACATTCAGTAGCAGTATTGAGGGGTAACTGAAGAAAACAATCGACAATACAACTAACAATACACTTTCTAAATACATTTTATATTTTACAAATTATAAATCACACAGATATTTATGTGATGAATTCCAACCGCATCGTCGTACACGTCCTTACTCTTGACAAAAGGTTGAGATAATATGTCAATAAAATAATGTGAGTATCGGCAACATAAAATAAATTAGTAGTCATTATTAATAGCATTTGGGTTATAGTAGTTGTTGTTACTGCTGACAGGTTCAGACATCGGTGAATGTGCAGAGTGAGCATTTTTGCCCGACTGAATAATTTTGTGAAATGCCATTTGCAATGGACTGGGCAATTGTTGCAATAATGATGGGTTGCTGTCAAATGAGCCAGACGTGGCTGCTAAAGGATGATGTATATAATGTTTCCCAATGATATTCAAATGAGATGATCCTCCACCACCACCACCACCACCACCGCTGTTTGAAGAAGCGCTTGCCTTGGCAGCCTCTTCGCCAGAGGATGTAAATGGGGATGATGGATCTTTACTGTGGCCAGCTGGAATGAAGGATTGAAGCGACAATGGAGAAGCCGCTTCATCACGGCAGTTGTCATCCAAAGTACAAGTCTCTATACACACAACCCATTCATAAATGTCATGCCTGCAATCCTTTACAACTTTCATTACTTCGAGCAAAATTCATTTCTCTTGTCTCAACTGAGAGTATCATTTCATTATTTGTCTGCAGTTCGATAATCGATTCTCAGAATGCATATCTGTTTTAATTACTTCGTCTCTTCATTGACAACATTTACTTTGTAATCAATGAAAGTGCAACTTTAAGAATAATTTTATACACCTGCAATATTGTTACTGGAATGTACTATATAGCTAGCCGTAGGGAGAAAAATCATCTTCGTGTATATAGTAGAAGATATGTATGTTGAAAGATATCTTTCATTATATCAGTAGTTGGAGGAAAATGTGACCTGGACGAACACACTAAGCGTAAATAAATACTCTGTCAGTCAAATTAGTAATGTATGATGAATAGAAACAGAGTTGTTTAGAAAAGCAGGTAGTAGTCTCTGTGCAGAGCTATTATAAGAGTGTAGCAGAGATGTAGTACATAAATACTTTATAAAATATCACTTTGTCTTGTGTAAGTTGACTATGACAGCCGTGACAGCACGTACAGAGCAACGTCAATGTTAATTCTACTTTAGTAGTGATGTTCACGTAGAAAAGTGTCTTGTCTTTAAGCTTTTCTGATACATTGTACGAAGTTAGCACTGGGACTTGGCTTTGCCTGAGGAATATCATAATTCTCTTCTACTCAAATACTGCATGAGACAGAGAATTTAATCCAGTATAGTAGCAGAGGGTAGTTTTAGCTAGTCACATTAGTTAGGTCAGTATACTTATTTTATTTTGTACTGTACTATAGTCAGTAGTCATATACATGTGGTTTACTAATTTAGTACTACACATGCAATTCACTAGAAAAATGAACTGCAATTTTCTGAATATAAATACCAATCTTGATAGTGTTCTTTCTTATAGCTATTGTTGTAAAGTGTGCATCCTGTACTTTGGCTTTAGTCTTAGCGTGTGTGAGTGCATGTACCATTTAAATTCTATGTGTTTCAGGAGTACTACGTACAGAATGCCTAGAAATAAAATACCAAAGCTGTATCTACTGTGCTAATGCTATACATATGCACTTTTATGCTGCAGATTATAAATTACTGTTCAGAAAGAAGAAGATCGAGCGAGTGTGCTAACACGTACGTAATGGTACCTACGTGTGATAATTATTATACTGTACTGGTTTGCCTTGGTAAAATGTATAATGTGTTACTTTGGATTATGTTTGTAGTTTGGTATATTCTGTGTGATGCGCTTAGAGACTGCATCATAGACACACTTTGTCAAATTGCCTCGTCCTTTCTATCACGTCAGATAAAAATCTACAATAAAAAATTAGCTCGAGTTTAACTGGATGATGATGGTAAGTATATGACAGGGAAGCCTGTACTTAATGCGCATTTACACTTTAGACTTTAGGAGGATATTGGGGTTAAGTTGTGCTTAAAAAGCTCATGTCAAACACAGCCTTCTTCATAGCTTTGAACAAACTAAATGGTACTTCAGATGATTTGACAGTATCCGGCCTTCATTCGGTATATTAGTAGTACAAGGTAAAAATTATAGTGAAACTAGTCGTTGCTTATTGTGCCTGCAATTTGTGTTGTAAAGGTATGCTACTCAGGATTGCTCTAATTTTTTACTAGTTTAAGTTCATCCAGGACAAAGGAAAACAAGAGGAATATCCAAAATGAGACTTTTTATGACAAAATTACATAGAAATAGAAAACTAACTTTAAGGAATCAATCTAAAGTAGAATTGGACTCGATTTCAAACAGAAAAAATGTATACGTGAGCTTGAAATAAAATAGTGTGCAAATTCTGGTGCATTTACGTTAATGTGAACGAATGAAGGTCAACAGCGTTTCTTCTTTAAGGTTTAACAAGGAGCGATGAGCCGAGCACAGGTCTAACTTCATTTTTTGTGTAATGTATTCAACAAGTGCATGAGATCGAAGGTAAAAAATTAAATTGTAACATTTGGTAGAGGTATGTTATGTTAAAATAGAACGAGTGTGAAATTTACGAGGATAATAACTCTATCAGAGAGCTGGAATTTGTTGGAGAAATGATTCGTGCCGTCGCAAGATGTTTTGTCGCAAGTGGACACAAAATCTCAACTCAAAAAGCATTGTGTGAATGTGTTGGTGTTTATTTGCGATATCGCAGTGATATCTTTGCCTATGTAAAGCTATTCCAACGATATAAAATATAATTGAACCATTTTGACTTCCTATAAGTGCAAATTATTTTAAATGATGTCTGATTCCCATAAAACTTTACGATAACGGCATTCTTCCACTGTTTTTCTCAGTTTCATTGTTATTCACTTAATTTGCTTGACCTATCATCGTAATGAGACGAGGAGGAAGGAAGATACTGAGTCAGTCAGTAATTCCTGACTGTGTGTGCCAAGTGTGAATGTATTAATATCAAGCACAGATAATACTACTGATAATAAATATAGGGATATTAATTCTAAGTGCGAAATTTCGGAAAATGTCATTAATTGGCGATAGAATTTCCATTGAAAATTGAAATTTTTCGATTTTAATTAGGTAAATACTTATTATAGTTTTCATAATATTCAATAAAAGAATTGAGTAAGCTTATTAGGTAGGTATGTATTTATCATTATGTCTGTTAAATGTGTAATGATTTACACTTTTATATTTGCTTACTACTTACTACTAAGGCAAGAGTTAATCGTGTGAACTTCCGGTGGTTTTTGAAAGCGACTGTACATTAGTCTAGTGTGAATTAGGTTTCTTGGTGAAAATTGTTACGGAAGTAGGTTTGCATATTGTGTCTACCTACTACATGACACATGGTCATTAAATTTTCAATTCCTCAACTCACTTTTTATTTTAATTAATTAAATTAGCCCTTTGGCCCTGTCTGTGTCGAATAATTAATGCAGTTGCACATTATTTACTTAAGAGCTACCTATGGTGTAACGAAATTGAGAAAAACTTTCTTACCTGAAGAACAGCAAATACCGTCGGTGCCACATTGTCCATTTATAAGTCCCGTATCTCCGTTACCGCTGCAAGATGACCCAGGATTATGACATGGTGTTGGGAAACGATTTTCTAATTGACAAACAAACGTTTCCGCAGTAGAAAAAAAGCATCCGAATTCGGGAGAGCAGCAAATCTGTGGACCGTAGCATCTCCCCATCATTCCCGGTGGACCACAACGTTCGCACTGAAAATTAAGTTTGAAAGTTAGGAAATTTCATTAATGCAATTACAAAGTGCACAATCATAAACTACAATGTGTGCTAAATATTACCTGTCTGATTGTAAGCGCTGTAGTTCCAGACCGTTTTCCTCCTGGGGGACAATTTGTAATAAAACATCCGGAAGCCGCTACGAAAGAAACGAGTAGGACACCCAGCCAAAGATTGTAGGTAACAAATTGAATCATAATCGAGTATAAAATTCTCAGACTTGATTCCCTCGAATGAACCAAAATCAATATCAGCAGATAAATAAGACTGGTGTAAGAAATAGAATCTGTATTGTAATTAACTGATCGTGAGATGTGAGGTACTATGAGACTAGAAATCGTATTTGGAACGGGATTAGAATGCTATTAAAGAAAAGTCATGAATGAAAGACTGTAAAATACTGTATAGACAACTGACAGCTTTGAAATATTTGTTGTGTATCATGCAGGTGGCAAAAGTTGAATCCGTCTTGGGTAACTGCTCGTTGGAGTTTTTGTAGGAAAAGACAGCAACTTTCTGACCAGACGCGGGTTTTCGGTATTAAAAATAGTAATAATATTTGCAGGTAACGAAAGTATAAAGATTAAAAGATGTATTGTAGAAGGTGTATTGTAGTAGTAGGTGTTTCTTCCTACACTTTTCCTCAGGATTACATACACAAAGAATTACATGGGAGCATGACTTCTGCGTGCGGAGCCCGTAATACTGTGTGGCTTTTAATGTAAATTTCCTATGACTAAAGTAAGTCACTCCGAGAACTTCGAACGTTTTTGATGTGGGTAGCCTAGCCGGTGACTATGAGGCAGAAGAACGGTGAGTACGCTCCAGAAGCTTTTGTTTTCTCTTGTGTCACCATACACTTATTTTCTCCTATCCGGTAATTCACTGTGTAATTCGGCATTCCGTCTACGTACGATCAACAGCCTTTTGCATATTATTTACACCATTACACCTTTAGCCTCTTAGCTCAGCAGGTGTCTTAGTGCATACGGTTTTAAAGCTTAGAACCTTCACCTTTTCTAAGAAATACTTAGAGTTCTTCCAATATGATGTCATATTATGCAATATTATCCCGCAAACACCTCTGGTACGACGTAATCAACCTATTATGCACTATGTATGCACTAACTGTAGATAACTACTTATGTATATTGGAAATCTCCGTTCTTTCGTTTCATAAGAATTGTGTCGGGAATATCGTTTTACAAAAATTTCTATGCTATTGCATCTGTCTAGTACAGATATATTTATAGATTTACTTGTTTAGTAGAGGACAATAATTCGTCCAATTCCTTTAAGGCTTTGTGTGTCAAAGGGTGTCTTATGCATTGGACGAAAAAGTCAAGATGCTCCTGACATTTTATATATAAGTATTTGCATAAGTTGATATGAGCCTTATTCGTTTAGTTATACCTGGATAAGCTGTTGCATATCTGAAATATATTTGCAATTGGAATTGAAAAATCTACCCTGTGTAGGTGTTTGAAGGGTTTTGCATCGCTGAAAACACAGAAGATAGAAAATAATCTTAATTCTATGATTCTATTCTACCTTCATTCTTCAAATAAATTCATTTTTGTGTTTGCCTAGTGTAAAATGTAAAATAAGATCAACCAAGACCCAAAGAGGTTCTTCTCTCGCGTAAACTGCAGATAGTTCATGAAGATTATTTTATTTTCATCGGAATGCCTTGTTTTCATAGGTATTCGCTTTTGTATTGAAATCTACATGTAAATTCTACACTGAATCCCCCAAACAAAAAATATTTTCCTTTTGTGCTTAAGACATTGTGTGCCAGAGTGTTGTGTATAGAGTTATCACTTTCCAGTCAATGCAATAGCCCTTCTTACTTCCACCACGTGTATTGCTTACTGCAAATAATATTATTGTACTTGTAGTAGTAGCGTAAGCTGTCTGGCTGCATTTTTAAGTAAAGTGTAGTACAGGTGTAGGTATGACAAGTATACAGTCGGTCCACTTGACTTCTGCTGACTTTACTCTGCTTTGCTCTAGATAACTGTAAAAGGTTTTTACGAGACGTGATCTCGACACGACATCATTTTACTTTCTTCTTTCCATTTCATTCTATTTATATTTAATGGCGAAATCCTCTTTTTTCTGTCTGTGTGCAGTTGTCTTTCTCATTCAAATCTAGATTATAGAAATACAAATACATACTTACATTGAAAATATATTATTTTGCTTATTTAGTATGATGCACATGAAGAAGCCTGAAAAAGCTTGATTCTTTGCACATATGACGTACAATAGAATATCAAAGTACTAAAATATTGCTAATCAAATCTATTAGAATTCCGAAAGGAAAGAGTCAGAAAATCAGAACAGGAATCTTCCATTTCTTCCACTCGTGACGAACATTTCAATATCAAATTGGCAGATTGTATGCACATCTCCATTGTCTGTTCTTGCCTTTTATTATCATTATCAGCTCCTTTATTGCAATACTTTATGCTAATCATTTGCTACTATTAGCATTTATATTTAGAGCATGCTAGTCAACTTGTGCTTTACACTACTCTAGTAATTTCAAGATCAGAATAGAATACAAATGAAATGCGAGCTCGCCCCGTTTGAAATGTACCAAAGTTTTTCTCACTCATCGTCAGTAAAAATTTTTGCTTGCTATATTTTTTACTACCTATATTGCATCTGTAAATGTATAACTGATTTACACCATATACGTATACTGATGGCTCAGTAATTAGAATTCTATGTAAATGACCTTTCATTTAGAGCATTTCCATTATAAATCGACAATCAGATTCAAAATTAATTACAATTTTATCAGACACGTTCTCCAAATATAATACGCATACCTACCAGAAGGAACTTCAGAACTTTTAGTAATTAACTTGTGACATCTCCAATCATGAAATTGTTACCCAGCTACTTATAAATGTCTAAAAAATAAATATGATCATATTTTTTAACTGATCATAATATGGTTAACCTGAATCTGCCATCTTCATAAGCTTTTTGCATCCTCACTTTAACTGCGGACTGTAGGTACATATAAAAAATATTATGACGAAGTCAAAGAAGCGTAAGCGTAACGAAAATTTACGAGCATGTTTACTAAAGTAATGACAAGGCAGGACAAACGCAATGCACATAAAATTCTCATCAAGCTCATCTTTACAGCTTTTTAATTAGAGGTTCAACAAGACTCTCTGATTTTTTTCATATACCTATTATACACTTACTAAAGCACCTTTTAGCTTGAGTGTGACTCGTGTGTATGTAAAATTCAACTTGGCAGGTTAATTCTATCAATGCTGCACAAATAACATACACACCTACATATAAAATTACATAGAGGTGTATACACGTTATTACTAATACAATAGACTTATATAATAATAAAAGCATGTAAGAAAAAATTATTGCAACGGATACTTGTGCATTAACTTCATCATAAATTAAAATCTCCCAATGTTAGTGTTAATAGGAAGGAACACAAAGGTGCATTTGGTTTTAGATGCCTAATGTCTACCTACACCTTTTACACTCAAGAAACGATTAGCATTGCTCATAGTAGACACCTTGTCACGTCATGCTTTTCTAACTCCGTTTTTATTTAGTTACCTACACAATTCTACTGAAATCAACATGAACAGTCAGCGTCAGCATGCATGCGATGACGAGATGAAGCAACAGGGACTTGAAAATATACAATACCTGTATACATATGCACATACACACCTTTATCCTATCAAACCTAATAATTTAATTTCAGTTTGTTTTCTTTCTTTGCATACACAGAATCATTATTTGCTCTTTCGTTTTGCTATTTATATATACGTGTAGTAGGTACTTATAGTAAATAAACTCTATACTTAGTTTCGTTTGCGATTATGTATTCAGACTTCATTTACGTCTACTATTACGTTGTAAATGGATTAGGTACTTGGCTTACGAAGAAATTCTCCCAACCATGATACAATTTATTATGGACACGCTACTATTTACATTTAACCCATTGAAAGCTTATAGAAGCACCATGAATTACACAGATGGACGTGCATATACGTATACTATATTATTAATATGAATATTCACATTCTTCAGTCGAACTTAGAGAATTCAGGAGAAATAGCACCGTAAATACCATAACAAATGTTATAACTTACACTTTGCTGGCTTTTAATTGATATTACACAGTAAAGCGTAGAGATATTCAGAAGTATCTGTAGAAGACGTAAAAAGATATTTATTTAGAAGTATAAGACGTAAAAAAACATTTTAGAAGTATAGAAATGTAGAGAAATGTACAATTACCTATACAGTTTGAAAATGTAATTAATAACACATGTTTTTAGTAAGTTTATGGAAATTTGTGTAGAAGTAGTGTCAATACTAATTGTAAACTGCAGATGTGTATTGTATAGGTGCTTAAGGTATTTTAAAAATGTCTGATTGAATTACTAGTGACATTGGGCAATGTTTTGTCATTTGTGTTAAAAACATAACAAGCCAATGCCTAAGTGCATTTGTTTGTTGCTGCGAGTAGTACATGTTTTTTATGCCACGAATGAACTAGTGGACTGCTATAATAATCTTCGCTAAGAATACCAGCAGAAGTTGAGTTGACGAGGATTTTTCTTTACTGTAAATGTTTTCGGTCGGTGCATTTTGGTTTGTTGGTTGACTACTTTTGTTGGTAGTGGTAAAGTAGTGGTCTGTCGGTCAGTCAGACAATATTGTCACATTATTGTTCAGAAAATGGCAAGAAAATAAATGACCACTCATCTCAAGACATGCTTTTCTTTTAGCAATTGCATTTTTGTGCAACTGACTGTGGTTTATGCCTTGCCATATGGTCAATGTTATTCTGACTTAATAATACAGTCAGTGATAATGTTTTAGCCGAGTAGATTAGATAACTAACACACTCACAAAAGAGTTCTGTGTAAAACTGTGCTTAACATTCCGTCTTCTTCTTATTACTGTCCTAATCTATAAAGAGGATTTGCTCTATTCGAATTCTTTGAATGGAAAAGGATGCTCTTCTACTGCGTGTCTCATGAAA
Source organism: Pogonognathellus flavescens (assembly GCA_019776165.1). Classification (NCBI taxonomy): domain Eukaryota; kingdom Metazoa; phylum Arthropoda; class Collembola; order Entomobryomorpha; family Tomoceridae; genus Pogonognathellus; species Pogonognathellus flavescens. The sequence goes on along the minus strand of JABASD010001240.1, from coordinate 30,152 downwards.
GATAATGTGTATTAGTATATTTATATATATACGTATACTAACTAACTACAAATGATAATAAGTAGGTACAATAATGTTTAAGAAGAATTTTATATAGGATATAGAAGTAAAATTTAAAATACTACTACGAAAATCGTCTGCATGCGTGAGTTTTCACATAGTACGGATATAATGCACGTATAGCAATAATTTAGTCATGCCATGAGGAATTGTTCAGAATGAATTTGTAGCATATGCATCCTTTTCTTGAGTCCGACATTTATAATATTAGTACATGGATATGTTTTGTGTGTAGGTACTTACTGAAATGAAAGATATTTAAGTAGAAGAGTCATTCTTCTTCTGATTCTGTGTCTGTGACCTCGTTAGATATCAACTCTATAGTAATAATGTTCATTTGTTAGCAAGGCAGTAGTGGTAAATGGTAAAATAGATGAGTGGGATGCTTTCTATAGTACAATTGCATTATTATTATTTCTATTGCTATTATTTCCTATGTTCTTCTGACTGACTTGACTTAAAATATTTATTAAAAGCAGTACCTATAGAAAGGAACATCCACTTATTAACTTCACATGGCTCATTGTCACTGTTTCTTCTTTTTTCACTCAGTCAATGTATAGAGAAGCTGACTTATGGTTTAATTCGCTTCGTTTGACAGATGTTAATTTTCTAGCTACATTCTTTAACACAAGCAATAATATTTTATATACGTTCTGTCTGTCTGATGATGATTGTAAAGCAAAAGAGCTTATATTGTTTGTTTGTGAAAAAATGAGCCATCAGTGATAGATACTCCACTTACATTGTACATGATGAAGACTTCTGATGTAGTTTGAGATTATCCCTTGCTCATCATTTTGTTATAATATATGAAAACGCCCGCACTACTCCCACCCTGTCTTGTTAATCTCAAAGTAAAAAGAGTTCAAGCCGTTCCTTGATGAAGACAGACACACAAGAGACTGTGTATTATGCCTGTATCTACCTATGTGACTATTTGTATTCACAGTTAATTATCTACATAATTTCATTTCGTTCGCATAAATGCTTACATGTAGTACTTGAATTGTTTAGATTAGTAAATCAAGTAATGAGCAACTCACCTTCACTGTTGTTGCATTGTAAATAATAAAAGCATACCTCGTATATCATATCTGTGTTTGTACAGAACATGCATTTATTAAACAGAGAAATGATGATAATAGTACTACTCAATTTTCGTACTACCACTGGTACAAATGAAATGAGTACAAGTATAATGCTACCACGTATGATAATGTAAACTTATTAGAGAAAACGTTTAATCCATATATATCATATAAGATACCTCTAACTCCTAAATGAATATATAAATATACAAAACACATTGCTGCAAAAATGTTTTTCTCATGTGTCTATGCAATTGCAACGTGGTGTCGTCTACGAATGAAATTTTTAATACGGTCTTTGAAGATAATCACAGAAACAGAATTCAGGTTAAGTTCATTCATTATAAATGATTTATGTCGTTAGTCTGGGATTTCGCTGCTCTCATTGAATTAACGATCGAGTTTAGTATAGCCGTATTGTATTATGCTAATCTGTAAAGTTACATTTACATGCAAGGTAGTGTATAGGTAGCAGAAGTATATATGAGAAGAGAGGATAAAGGCTTGTAAGAATAAGAATGCCGTCTTAATTAGAAGTAATTTTGTAATGTGTAGTAAACTAAGCGGGTGACAACGCATTTGAGATGAAAGACATGAGCAACAATCCTCATCAACATGATCGTTACATAGAAACAAATATCTCAAGTCATACTTAATTATTGTACGGACAATATATCTCGTAGCATTGTTTTACTATCTGTGGTACATTGATTATCTCCATATGCACTTGTATGTATTTACCAGACACATGATATCATACGATACGATATCATAGCTTTTTATGTTCTTTATCTTCCGCTTCTTATATGGATGTAAGAAAAATTGTAATGTTGGCGGTAGGTACCGATATAAACCTAATTACCTACATTAGTTCTACAAGGTAGTAGTTCAGTTTGTAAAGTGTGCATTATAAAGTGATGTTACTAATGTTTGAATCTTCTACAATGTGTAATTAACAACAAACAAAACAATTAGGGTTGTGATGATATTTGAAAGTTTTTAATCAGCAGGAGAAATCACAGATTACAAATATATTTTCCATCTCATGCTCGTAATTCATATTCTAATAGGTAGAGTCAAAAGACAGTTTATATTATTGACATCACTAATCTTTAAAACTTATACTAATAGATCTTCAGATATTTCCGTTTCATATACGGTAGTGGAGTAATAATTATTAATAACACACAGTACCTCTTACTTGTAGAAGATTACTAATGTCATATGAAAGTTTATTGCATTATCTCCCATGTTATTTATTTAAGAGTAAAAATTATTTCATCTTCATGGCTTAAGTAAGAAATTCTTAACACCTACGTATGTAACTCAGAAATTGGAGACTGCCTGGAAGTAAGTTGAAGGGTTGTTGCTTTATTATTAGGAGTCAAAAGCTTAGTTAACTTGAAAGTGAATGAATGTTGAAGCTTACAGCAAACCGGAAATAAATAATAACTCTTTATAGGAATATTACTGTAATCATTTTTCATGTAAATATGAAGTGGGTAGTTGATTGTGGAAGAAAAATGAAAGGTGAAAAACATTTTAATGTGTGAATTGTAAAGCTCGTGTGCAGTATGTAAATGTTTGTGAAGAAAATGCCATGTAATGCCATATTTAGATGTGGAATGACTTCTCCAGGTGCCACTGCTATCATAATAATGGATAAAATTGATAGAAGGAGGTTGTGCTGTTTTTTCGGCCATTTAAGTAAGTACCTTATGTGGTAAATGGTCCAAAGACACCCCATCTGGTTTCCATAATGCGGTAATTGGCAGTAATTATAGAACGTGAAACTTTAACGTGGAAAACACATATGCTACATATTGCTAATTCTGCATGACCTCACATAGCCCCACTTTATTAAAATTACCTTGTAAGTTGTATACATGTTATTTACCAATAAAAAGCGTTATGAATGAGCCTACATGGTATGCCAATTGAGGAAATCCAACATCAGCCGTAAGAAGATGAGTAGAGTTAGTAAAAACGTATATTTTGATAAAGGGTTATATTTTAGTGTTAATTTACACAAGACAATTTTGGAAAAATGTATAAATTTACAGTTCAATCCTTATAGGAACATGAGTAAGACGATTGACACGTATAGCAGGATTGATTTCCAAGTGGTTGAAAAGATCGACAAGAAAGCAAAGAATGTTTTGCTTCATATATCCGTGAATATAAAGGAAATCCGTGACGCATAAATGGTAGATTGGTTCTGGGAACAGGTCTTCGCACAGTTTCTGAACGAGTGTGTGATTGGATATGGAATCATAAATTGTCAGCGGATCTCCTGGCTCAGGAACTGCTATTTCCGATACTTTGATGTCATTCGAACAGTACAGAGCAAACAGCGAGCAAATCCCAACTCCGTCACACAAATCTCGAATTTCATCTATTTGAGGAACGTGAAGCCAACGGTGGATTCGGGCAGATGGCTACAATAATCAAAATCGAAATAATAACACTATTTTAGTAAAAGTATGATTTATAAATATACAATGTAAACAGTAGTGTCATGTTTATTACTCTGTGTCAATTTGCAAAACTAATATAAAGGTCAATCTGTATAACTACTGCTAATTGTAAGCATTCGGTAAGACTTCTGTATTGACCATAATGGGACATTGACAAATTGACATAATCCTTCAGTATTATCTACACACACCAAATTATTTATAGCCTCATGTTTCTATTTTGATCAAAAATATAATATTTGTTACAGGTAGGCCATAATTTCTGACGTATTTATTTGTACTTAAACTAATCACTAATATGTGCAGCACGTTTCTAGGAAGGTGTAACCTTCTTCGATTTCACTTTTACTACATAAAAGACGCACATAACATAATTTATGTTTAATACATCCATAATACATACACCCAGTTGTTTCCATTACAACTTCCTACTCCGTGCTAAATGGCTATTACCTTTTCTTGTGAGATAAAAATTACATTTTCAGAACTGCTGCTACCCTAACACTAACGAGTCAGGAAATCAAATTTCTCAGGTATACCTACTCAACAAGAGCTACCAATAATAATTGTATTAAAAGTAAATAGCTTCAATTTAGGTGAAGTAACATCTCAACACTTGCAGTAGGTAATGATTAATTTCCGTGGATTGAGTCAAAACATACAATTTGAATAATGATTTAGTAATAATAAGCCAAAAAGTGTGTTGAGTTATACTTATAGTAATAATGTAATAAAGCACCAACACGTGTACAACTAATAGACCTGTGTAAACTGTGTATGTACTTGTGTGTGTATAGAAAACTATCACAGCAGAAATGTAAGTACATATTTTGCTTGGAGCAAAAGATTCATGATACACCTACTGTTTATACATAATTAAATAATGGGTATGATTGCTTCATAAAAGAAATTATAATAATATGAGTCTGTTTTTCGTGAGTACAATTGAAACTGCCTTTGTCGTGTTGTGTTTGTGTTACTTATAATTCATTTTTCATAATATACTACTTAAATCCTACACGTATGACGTTTAGTTTCATGTCAAGTCGGTCATATGCCAATACTTTCTTATCTGTTTGTTGAATTACACTCCATCTCACACTCTCATATCATAATCATAACAGAAACGAGAATTAAATGCGTATTAGTTTCAGGTTGAATTGAAATGGGCGTGAGTTGATTAATAGGAAAGGATTATAAAGGTGTCTTTAACAATCGACATAATATTTTATAATAACACAGTTGCATATTGCTTAGAGTATAATAACATTGTCGGTAATACTACTGTTACTGTGTACTGTACATAATAGTGCACTCTCCATTATTCTTACTTGGCAGGGATTAGCATAATGAACTTACATAGGTATTTCCACATACAAGACATCTCACAAAGCAAACGAGTCGAGTGTAAAGAGTAAAGTGTAAAAAGCCCAAGCTCGAAAGAAAAGCAATACACACTAAATATTATTTCCACCCTAATTAATAAGCCGTAAATCACGAATGAATAAAAAACGGAAGTTGGTGGAGGGCGGATAGAATCAAGCGAATTCATTCCACTCTGTGCCACGACCACTACAACCACCACCACTGCCTGCGAGTGTGTGAGGAATTGCATTACTTAAGTATTCAATGAAAAATGTAAACATTATGGATTGATAGTGAAGAAATGCCTTTTACTATGTACACTTAAGATGTAGGTGTAGGTAGAGGTACCCATCTGTTTATATAAAAATACAATGCAAGTTCTATAGGAGCATGCGATACTTGTACCTTTACTCTTTGATTACAAACAATAATTACAGCAACAATGACTACACATTTAAAGAGGTGCTTTGTGGTAGTATTAAAATGTACAGTAGGATTATTGCACATTGCATTAAATGTACAGCATTTGTTACTGGTTACGTGTGTAGGAGTAATAATACCACATATACAATACAGACTTCAATCAGTGTGTGTATTAGGAATGATGTGTGTGTGGGAACTTAAATAAGAATGAACAAAAGAAGACGGACACGACACACAGAAGAGGGAACAGAAAGAGAAAAGAGTTATTTCAACTTGTTTGTAATTAACTACTGCGTTAAGTTAACTTTTAAGTATGTCTGTTTAATGTATATTATGTAGAAGCATATCCTAGAAGTGGGCAGCAGCTCAATGAGATTGAGAATGAACGTTTACTATAATATAAAGAATCATCTCAGGTACTTTTATTTTATACAGACTGCATAATATATTTAATACAGAGCCTATAGGTTTAAAGAGTACTATAGGACAATGGCAACATGTATTTAAAGGGATAACTTGAAATAATGTGAGGGTAGACTTGAGACGATGTGCATAATAGGGATATTATAATGTAATTCAATAGTTGCGGCGAGGAATTCAATGGTGAAAAAGGATTTGTACGTATTTCTTTGTGTGTAAGGTTAGTAGCATTGGCAAGAGGTTGTCAGGATGATAGTGGAAGTAATACCACGACGATTAAACCACCTCTTGTCTCGTCACGAGCAAAAATAATAGAAAACGACGGAAAGAGTAAAGCCAGAAGCAAAATTGGATTGTGTGTGCTGACTATGGGTGTGATGTACAAAGTAAACAGTCAGGAGTGACGAGACTGAACACTAAAGTACACACTTGTTTACCTTTTATCGCTTGTCGTTGTTCTTAATTGATGAAAATGTAAATAAAAAATCGATGAATATATTGTATTACGTGTACAGATAGTACTACTGCAGATATTATACGCGTAGGATCTACCAATGCTGTAATATTCCATATTATGTACATTTACAGTATAGACATCTTATACATTTATTGTTATGAGTATGACTGTATGAGTATTATTATAATGGCTGTAGTAGTAAGTATAAGTAGCACTGGTATTTTTTATAAATGAAAAAAGCTTTCGGTAAACATGACAAGACAATGCATTGTAGAATGTAACCAAAGATAAGGAATTATTATGTGAGAAATATTTACATTTTCCTATTATAATAAAAGAAAGAATTGCAATGCTTCACTGAAAGCCACAAAAAGAGAGAATTTTGCCAGCTTCAACTCTGACGGAAAGGAAAAACGTTGAGAAACACTCACGCCTAAAATGTAAAGTGCGCACTTAGAAAACAACAGTTTTGAAATACCTTGTACGAGTGTTATTTGTCCACACTTCATCATTCATTAATTAATTAACGATGGCTTTGTGAACACAGATACATTACAGATAAAGTACAGAGACAGTTACATGCGTTCTGCTGTAATAAAATATTTTATTATGTAAACGTGCTTACCAGTTTTTGATTCTTTTTGCTGATGATGTAAGATTTTAATGTGTACATAGCCGCATTGATCCAAGCGATTACGAGCTGTTCCGATGTTGAATTGTCTAACAGAACAAATAATCATTTTTAAAATTTGCAGTTAGTATTTCAAAATTTTAAAGCCAACTGTGCGTGAAATGGGCATAAAAATGCATATGGTAAGTGACAGTATTATTTAATTGGTTAAAACTGCATTAATATTTAATTGTCAACACAGGTTGAGAAACTGTTTCCGTAATGTAATAATAAATATTTACTTAACAATTTGTTTTTACCTGGATCAACATTAACGTTTCGGCCGAAACTCTTGAGGGTAGCTAAAATTCGCTCTCTTCCTAAGATCTCCTTCGCGTATAGTCCCATAATGGCTTCAATGAGAGCTATATGGGCTGCCTATAAACGAATTCAAGAAAATGTCACGATTTTCTTAGAAAAGGTTATTCCCAAGGAGAAAAAACGTGAAAATTTATTACTGTAATTTAAAGCAAGGACCAAACCAAACCATAACCAACAACTTCAGTAAAGTTCTACAATCCATTCATCAGAAACCAAAAAGAACATTCTGGGGAGGCTTAAAGAAAAATAGCGAAATCCAACCAAACCATGCGACATATTATACTGTATATGTTATGTATGAATTACATATAGAAGCACTATACCTTTCGATTATAATAAATCCACTAGCAAACTACAAAGTACAAGTTACTTCTAGGTACTTTTAGAGTAAGCAAACATTGTATGTATATAAGACATAAAACATACATGAAATTCAAGATGTTTGAGAGAATGTTTTTAAATACGTTCTAAAGCTAAACCAAATAAAGCAATTCCTATTTTTTGTTAACTAACAATGCGAATGGGTTTTCTTTGCCGCAGAGTTCCTTCCGTGAGTTTCATGTCAGATGGCGAAGCGACGTAGACACCACGTCGTGACAAAATCTTAATGATGTCCCAATGCGTGAGCCCTTGCTTACTGTGACTGTGATACTGTTGTTGAGACGATTGATACAAATTGTCCAGAGACATGCAGTATAGTTTACAGTTTACTAGTCCTTTGATCACCTCGTCTCTCAGTCTATACTTGGAAGGTTTCCCCTGAAAAAAGAAAAATATGATTGTGTCTATGTATAATGTGCTCTTTGATTTCTCTAATGGATCGTATTTTATGGTAAGAAGTAGCACGAGTTCCTGGAACGTCACTTTCTATGAGAATAAATAATGGTGATTCAAAGAAAAACAAAACCGAAAAAAGAAACATAATGTAAATAATATTCCATTATATATTTGGAGAGAGTTTGGAAGAGCATGAAAATATGACAATATTTCTATGTATTGTGATTCTGACCTTTTTCGATTCTTTAAATGGATCCTCAATGACGGCTTTGGGAAGGTGGGCGAATGCTTTTGTCACTAACCATCGTATTGATGCCTGCTTCTTTGCCTGTGTGTAGATAAATGCGTTATTTTACATTAGGAAAGAGTTTTTATAAAAGAAAATTTGTTTTAGTGTGCAAATCTCATTTTACCTCCCACCACGGTGCATGGAATTCTTTATGTCTTCTGTTCAACCAAATAAACATCCTTTTTGTTCTGTCTACAGTGCGATTCGGGTCGGACGAGTTGTGTTTATGTTCGGATAATTCCTTCCAGCAAGTCCAGCACTCGTCATTAATGGCAATGGGCTTGTCGCTTTTCATGTTTTGGGAGTATAAACTTTCTAAGTCGCTCCAACCCATTGTGGCATCTGTAGCAAGCCAACATTGAGGATGCCAATGTCCAACTTTGTTATTATTCGAGATATGACTGGTGTTGTAAACTTCATGGGCTCTTTGACCTTTTCGGGCATTGTGTCCAAGTTGAACATCGAGAAAGAAACTGTTGGGATTTGAATGCAACGTCGGATTCGGAGTAATACTTGTGATGGTCGTGTTATTTGTGGCAGAATTACTGCCAGTAACAGTCGCATTAGGATTTTCTTCGTCTTCAGCAATAGTGAACAAGAAATTAGCGTCAAGGGAAGCTGCCGTAACTTGAGACAAAGTGGCTACGTTTCTTCTGTTCAGATTTCGACTAATCATAGCAGTCTTGGCCAACTTGGAAACTTTAGAGTTAGAACTTTTGGAAAGAGAAACAGATTGACGGGAAGGAGGAGACTCCTGTTTGTATCTTATGACATCACAAACATTATTAGTACGACTTTTGGCACTGGTAACAACACTATGTGGTTTATTATTCCCACAATTTTTGCATTCACAATAATCTAAGATGACCGATTTTTTCGGTTTTGGCCTTGCGGATCGGGTGGAAGAAGTCACTAATGGTCGACTATTTGTTCTCTTCAGTTTTGTATTTTTTCTAAGGTAATTGGCATTGACACTGTGACTATGAGTATGACCGTTGCTGCGAACACGAATTTTGCCACTTCCCTCATCATTGCTGTTGCTGCAGAGTTCTTCCGACGAGTCAGGCTTGTCAAACGGCTGGGTACGATTGAACAATAAGCATTCAGTGCAATCGGGTCGAAAAACACAAGCTGCATTCCCACAAGAACATTTTACATTACTGCCAGAGCTAGAACTAGAATTTGGACTGGAATTTGAAGCATCTCCTTGAGGGGACGATTCTGTCGGTGTTCGACCGGAACCGGAACCTTTCCCAGAATCAGCAGAATTATCTGTGGCATCAGAATCTCTGCGACTCTTCCCGTTTTTCAGTTTACTGTTTTTGTCAATCAGAGGTGGAAATCGGAAATCTTCATCTATAGTTGCACAATGAAAGTTTCCGCCGATTAACAAAGATAGGTCCCTAAGTTGCTGAAGGGCAGACCTTGAATCAAGATGAGGGTTCAACATGCCACCATTTTCTTCCCCTAATGTCCCCGCGTCTTGATAATTGTCATCTCCATCGTCCACATCAGAAATTTGTGCAGAGTTTATAGAAGACAGCGTAGAGTAATTATCGTTCTTGTAATGGCCACAGCTCAAAATTGTCGAGCAAGAATATCTATTTACATCATCGTAATTTATAATTAATTCGTGTTCACGAGCTAAGTCTTCCCCTGGGAGTGTCAGAGTAACTTTTTTAACTTTTTTCCCATTTCCTTTGCAATATCCATGATACTCATAATGACCGCTAATTTGGCTATGGGCGCTATCATAAGTACCATTGTTAAGGGTTTCCAAACTTGCAAGAGCAAATCTTAAGCTTTTTTGTTTATCTGTCTCCACTGGTATATTGGAATAGATGCCATTTTTCGGGGGTAACGGTGGAGGAGTTTCGGATATCATTTGCTTAGGCTTCCCATAAATATTAGAAGGAGTTCCTTTGTTTATTTTTGGTGGTGGAATCGGAGGAGGTGGCTTTTTCTTTATAGGTGGGCGATTATTATTAACCGAATTATCACCAGTATTCCCATTTGTATTAGATGCGAAGGTATTTGTAGTAGGAGTCGGGACAGTGGCTGCAGAACTAGAAGTACATGGAACAGGAGGCAGAGGAGGAAGAGGAGGAGAAGGTTCGCTAAGAGTTGAAGCTGAATTCGGACTACCACTTGATTTAGGTTTAAAAATAATTGAATCAAAACTTTCTAATAGACTATCTCCATCAGGATCTTTAATTTCCATTGATAAAAGATTATTTGCCAAATCTGTTTCAATTGAATCTGCATCGTCATTCTCATTTCCATTGGTCTTATTATTACTACCACCGCAACTGGCTTGTAAAAGTAAACTATTATTGGATAGACTCTTACTTATTGGGTTCTTAGTGTGTCCATAATTCCCACTTGTAATCGAAGAAGCAGAAGAAGAAGGTATGGGTAGTTTTTTGCCGTCTTTAGTATTGGCATTAGAATTCCTCGGGAGAGACTCCATAGGAACATACACCATGGTGATCCCTTGTGCAAGAGCTGTAATGGTAGATCCATTAATTTTAGATTTCAAGCTGGGACCACCTGCCATGGCCATCGCGTCATGCCCCAATCTACCTGTCGTCGCATAATCAGATTGAGATTGAGTTATGGTAATTTCCTGATGTTCACGCTCTCCCTCATTACAGTAATCGTCAAATTCTTCGTATCTCTCATATGTCCCACTTCCATTATCCTGATTAATTTCGTCAATGTTCATCGTAACTGGCTCAGAAGTATCAGCGTCAATTGTTTCAGTCGGAGAGTCATTCGGAATGAGATGCACTTGAGACTCCGTGGTAGATACTGTCAATATTCCGAATTCGGGCTGCGTAATAGGTGGATTATCATTATTATGCAAACCAATGGCAAAAACGTCGGTGTCACCTTTCATATTATGATTTTTACAATGACTACTGGGAATTTCATGTTGATCCACTCTGACGATGGTTCTTTTGATGCTGTCGCCATTTTTAATGTCATTTTGAATAACATCATTAGTATTTTCTATGGGAGAAGATGGTGACGGAATTTCTTCTGCTCCGGAACTACGGTAGGTATGAGTGCTTGGAAGTGAGTCGTCACATTTGTAACCGAAACCGTCAAAACCATAACCAAATCTGTCTGGTGGTGGGATGATTAGTGTTAATGGCTTTGTTAGCACATCATTAGAAGAAATATACGTGTTAGATCCTTTTAGATTTGCTGTGAGACTTGCAGTTTTCGTACTGTTACTATTGCTATTACTGCTGGTTCCACTAACAACGCTGTTATTCCGACTCGGTCGTCTTTTAAGTTGGTTTGTTTGCAAAAGACGCAGATTTTGTTGTGGTGGTGGTATATGTCCACTCACTTGACTGCTGTTACTTGTTGTTACACTCGAGCGAGAATAGTCGTAGTTGCCATTATTTGATGGAGGTGCTGAGGATGGCACTGTACTGGACGAAGATGACGCACATGGATTCGATTGATTTATTAAGCCACTACTTTGCGTTTGGGTTAATGTTCGATGCGCTTTTTCACGTTCGTAAAGTGCAATTCGGGGTCCCCAACTGGAACCACCGGGTGTTGACTTGCCAGTACTGTTTTTACTTTTCTTTTTGCTCAATTTTATTTTGCGGGAGTACATTTTTCTCCCTTAGTGAATAATTTCAAGCACTTCGAGGCTTTTCCCGACTCTGAGGTTGCAATTTTTGCAATACTGTTCTAGGATTGCAAGCTTTGTTAATTTGAGCCACCATAATAAATGATGGCTACATTATGCAAAAAGTGTTTCTTCACAAGATTAACATTAATAACACCACCGCAAAATACCAGCACACTTTGGTAATATCATAGCATAATTTATTCTAAGTGCAGAATGTCATTCATATCTTATTCATCATCATCATAACACAAGGCATTTAATTTAAGTGTGGTCTTTTCTTCACTTTCGTCTTTGAAATAAAATTTGTTTGGCCTTTATGGTGAAGTGTCTGTTGTGTTTAATGATTACAATTGCAGTATGTATTACTAATATGAACATACGAAGTAAATGTTAATTTCTTACATCAGAGAAGAAGAAAGGTTGAATTTTTTCTTGATTTTTTTCCATGGCATATATACCGCTGGGCTACATACGATGACAGTAGCGCATAGAGAACATACCTGCAGGTTACAACAACAAAAAGGAATTTAAATACATATCAATGTCAAATCAAACAACTGTTTTATTCCTATCATTAATTCAAATCGCTATTTATTAGAGTTTGAAATTACTCGTGCGTAATTACGTAGAGATGTATTATTTAATACTATTGGTTCAGATACTTATCTCACTCACAGTCTAGTATAGTATGTATTCTACTTATGAGATGTATACGTTTAATCGTGTTTGTTTGTCAAGTGTACAGGAAATGCACACTTTTAGATAATTTATTCCTTTGCGTTACTGAATGAATGACAACAATAGTACTGTACTCTTCTCGTCTACTTTGTATGCAGTTGTTGTTAGGGAAGTTAGTTAAGTCTATTTTTACTTTAATTGTGGCAATCACCCTCAGGTCTCTATAGACAGTCTTTGTTACAACAATACTAGTTTCGTTCAATTATTTTATTTCTGTAAATGTAATTGCAATTCACACATCAGACTTTGAAACCTCAACACAAAGCCTTGGCTTTGGCCATTAATTTCGCAAAGATATTTAATGCGAGCTGTACCTATATGCAATTTCTGTTTCTCTCTTGTGTTTGTGTACAAGTTTTTTGTCTGTGTGCGTAATGAATGCAATTCTTGTTTTCTTATACATTCACACTATCACAACAATAGCAATAAAAATATGTATCGTATTGCACAGGTTATAATAATGAGTGTCAATAGACCGCCCAGGAAGCTAGACTTTTGTTAGGCTCTACTTTACTTGTATTCTATGATATTAATTTAATTTTCCTTTACTATACAGATAATCATATACTTTTAGTACTAGAATGAATCTTCGTATCGTAGTACCTGCTTTTTGCTACACTTTTAATGTACATGACCAAGAAACTGAATTTCAAATCGAAATCACTAACTCATTTAAAGACTGCGCAAGCATCGCATCCCCTTCACTCGATCTTGTCTTGTTGTATTCAACCATTATTCCATGAGATTCCCACACAAAACACAATAAACATTGAATTGTTACACTACTAAAGTAAAGTTAAACTGGTTTTTCAATTGGTATTTTAAAGCTTCATTGTCGCTTTGACGTTTGTCATGTATTTTTATCCTACATACAGCCTACATTTTATTTCTCATTGTGAAATTTCTCACTAGCAAAACTATATGATGATATATACAGATAAATCCAACTTAAAGAATGAAGGTTAGCCAAGTAGTAGTATTTGCAGTTGGTGGAGTGAATATATATTTTATACTCAAATAATATATACTTAATATAGTAAAGTAACTAGAGCTGAGAGTTTTGTGTTATTTTATGTGATGTGCTTGTATCTGTAGTACTATACATGGAATAAAGGTATATTTTATGCTACAGGGATATTCTTATTGATATAGGAATTTTATAGGTAATGGTAATTGTATGAAATGAAAGAAAATGCTTGCTTGTTATATTTATTTTATATTATTACACACTGGTTCTGTCTCGGAACTCTCGGAACAGATACAACCACAAAAGACGCTGACAACGTGCTTTACTTCGATGAAAAGTACACAATCACACGATGACAATAATACTTTACGAGAAGAGACATCAACATCAGTGTAAGTAATCTCAACACTTACAACAGAGCTATATTAGTATATGTAGGTATACAGAAAATCATTTTATATTATGAGAGCTTCACTCTGATGTTTCTTCTACTAACACACAATACTGATTCAATTGACTACTTACTTGGAGGAATATGTAATTGAATATAACAATGAACCTTTTGCCTTGCACTACTACCACAAAGACACACACTCACAACTTTCTTCCCTTCGGCTTGACTTTGCATTTTGAACTATTATAATAGACTTATTGTAATTGTGGTAGTAAAATCTAACTATGGAACTACTTCTATATGGACTATTAAAATGTAGTAGGGGTAATAACAGGAATATTAGTATTCAGGAAAAGTTATTCATCTTGGAAAGTTTTCCCAAGAAAATTTGTTTTATATTAATTAAATTACTTTACACATATTATAACGATTAATTGAAAATATTTTTATCCATAGTTATGAATTGAATGTCATTTTTAGTATGTGAGAAGGACAATGTTGTGATTATTAACTATGTATTCTTAAGAGATGAATCGGTACTGACCGCGTATTTGGCGTTATTTTTAAGTGCTATACGTACAGTCAATGACATTCAAGAAACTTTCTTTAACACGCAATTTTTATCAGTAGCTGAACAAATTCTGAAATATTTTTAAGATTGTAATATGATAGAGATTTAAGGTGCATTAGTGATTTGAAATGCTTTTGGAGCAGCATTTTAGTACATTATGATGAGAAATAAACTATAAGTTGTAGTAACAGATTCAAACTACATTTTCAAGTACCTAATCTTGAACAAAAAGTCAGAAATCGTAGTTGAGGTTTTTTTGGGTAAATTGGGATTAGACACGAAAACCCACATTGTATTCCTTCATCATGTAATCTTTAAAATACAGAAAACACAAAATCAACACAAACAATAACGGCAAGCCAAACCCAATTGAAAGAAAAGTCGACTTCCTGAAAAGCCTGTGGATCTCTGTGGGAATATTACGGCAAGGTGTGTTATGTCGCGTCTCATTCACAATCAGTCAACACAGAATTTATTTTCGTCCTAAATACGGACAGTAGTATGACTCTGGCTATAATTTCACATACTTATACTGTATGTGCCTGATAAAGCTATACTAACATATATGTGTCCTCTTACAATATAATAAATATACTTTTTCATCTGAGAATTTTGTTATTTACGCAACCATGAAATTGATGGGTAAACTAAACACAACAGAAGCAAACATATAATCAAGAGGAGTTACCGATATGTCAATAAAAAATACTCACCAACTGAAATTCCCGTCATTCCGACTCAACTGAGTTTTGGAAGGAATATACCACTATCTGAATTACCTACTTCTTGGAAAATATTAAATGAATTTGGCAATAAGAATTTCTGCTCGCAAAAGAAAGAAGAAAAATCTACAGGAAAACGATCCGTGTTATATTGAGATGTTTGAAGACTACACAGAACTCGTCTCAACCTCAACGCTCTCAGATTTCCCTCGAGATTCACGACACTGTTGCACAAAGAAGAACTTCACCTGTAGCAAAATCTTCGTCTCACTTACAACTCACAATGCAATGATCGACTGAGGAGAACCGATGGGAAACTCAGGAACAATTTACTTCTCTGTCTACCAACAAAAGATCATTTTTGCACAAATCGATTATTTCATTCTACATTAAATTACATTTAGGTTGTTGTTCTTTTGTAAAATCCCTCATAGAGTATGAATTTAGAGTGAAAAATGCCACATACACAGACTTTGACTCATGTAGTGTATTTTTCGCCGAACTGTTTTGGAAACATTATGCTAAAAGGTTGTCAATAACACACACACGTTGAAAAGATAACACTAAGGAAGTAATTGCAACTCAAAAATTCTCTTAATCTCATTTAATTTTTTAATTTGTGCAGCATATAGTAACTTATTGCAATGTTAATTGTTTCTAATCAGTCTTCCTGATTAAGAGACGCACTGTGTATCACGTAGTAATTAAGTCTATTTTAATATCTAGGATATTAAATTCACTTTACTACGCAAACAAACTTACCACCACTCACACATATCGAAAAGTAAAGCGAATGAAAAATTTCTCGCAATTGCATGTAGGTAAGAAGAGATAACTTCAACTGTCTAAACTAAACTGAAATAATGCTAAGCAAAACGCTTTGTTGAATGAGTTCCTGTGAAGAAAGAGTTGTAGTAGATTGTTGTTATTGTAGTAGAGTAGTAGTATTAAGGCTAGTAACTTTAACTAGCACGTATTACCATGCAAAATCACAGACGTGTCTACGTTCAATCCACTCACAGGTAGAAAACCAACGTGTACAGAGAATCCTATCACTATAAGGTAAACGTATATAGGAGAATCATACTTGTGATACTACAACAGCATTTTACCACACACACCACCACCCGTATGTTCTAGTAACAGCAGTACTATCTCAGTACACATTAATTCAATTGAAAAATTCAATGTGAGATTACTTAAAGAGATACTTACATGTGTATAGAATCCAATACACAACCACAGCAGTACTTAATGTTCCTGAATGGTTCTAGTATACCAACTACATAGGGAATAGCTACCTTCCGGTCGCAGTCAGTGATAAACTCACATAGTACAAGAAGTAAAGCAACATACCTAAGTGTATTTATATACCTATAGGTATAAGAATTCATCAAAGTAAGTAAGTCTGCAAAAATATCATAATAATCTGATTCATTCGTACAGAATTGTCATTATTATCCGTGTAGGTACACGTACACGTATTTGTTATTACAGTGACTTACTATCGTATAGACGTACACAATTCTTGTACGATTTGTTATTAGGTAAGCTTTTCCTATATTTATATACGGTTTGACAAAATGTCTCGAACGTTTATTCTGGATGTACCTCCTGTACCTATATAATTCTTTTTCTGTTCTGCTCAAGACACAAGACGAATGTTATACTACTGGGAAAAATATTCCTCTAAGCTTATAAAAATTCTCTTAATAAGTGAGTTAAGGATTATTACGTTCCGTATGTGCAGGCATTATGCACCAATGAACCAAAGCCTTTGCAAAAGTGTAAATAACATTAAAGGGTATGCGTCAGACAGTCAGGAATCGGTCAGTCAATATTTCACATCCGATCACACGAGTTTAACTTACTTACACAGTCGTTATAATATTATGTTAACTTTTTGCACACATGTGTTTAATAGCATTATGCTACATTTGAATTAGTTTTACCATAAAAACAGCAGTTCCTATGAGTTATACAGCATAATGAGTAAGACTCAAGGAAGGTTTGACTTAAGAGAGCTTAATATTAGTAGATAGGTACGGTGTAATACATGCGGTGTAGTATTATTGTAGCGTAAAGTCTGGTATAGTCGAGGTACAACATGAATTTGCTTATTACAATTACAACTGCATTTTTATACTGGCAAACGAACAATAACTTACATTTAGACTTGGCAGTTGTCGCTTGTTTTCTTAAAGACTGAAATAATACGATAAGATAGCATAAACTTGTACCACTGTACCATAAAATAAGTATAGTGTGTGGATGCCTCTCTCTCTCTTATCCTGTGTAAGTAATACTGATCGTATTTTCCGATCTTAATGCATGTGTGTACTTACCATACATAATCTTTGCCATATTAAGTGCTCCAACGTTTGTGTTGTGTCTGCTGCAGCAAAGTAGGATTTTGCTTACTGTTTTTGTTTGTTTAGATGATACACTGATACACTGTACTTAGCTCTTGCATTCAATTCCACAGATTACATTATCGTATGCTATACTCTGTTATATTCTACAGTTACGGGCATTCCAAAAGTCTCTAATCTAATTTCCTTGATTTTACTGGATTTTTTTCAGCTACTAACTGTACAATCAGTAAAACGCACTGAACTATTTGTAAAAGTATATAGAATGCCTATGTTGATTTGACATATAGGAATGTATGTAAGTCGGCACTATATTCTATGTGTACTCATTTTTTAAAGTAACCAGGTATGTAAAATGCTTTTAAAACTAAGACAAATACTTGAATGGAGGAACAAAGCCAGAAATTACTGTCAAAAATGACTTTAATTCATCTTGTTCATTCTATAGGTACGTGTATAACTATTTTCTTTTCATTACAATGTAGTAGAATCCCTCTTTAGCAATGTAAGATTCACATTGACAAGAAAAATTAAGTAGTAGTGACAGGTGTGTTTAGTTAAGAATTCATTGCTTCCACAAGTACACTACAGTAGGCCTGAAGAAACGGTTGACAATTTGTACAAATTGTAATTCAATGTGGTTGGTGTCTCTCAGACTGATGTCTCACACATATTATAAGAGAAGAGCCAAAAACTAACGTGAAATCTTGGCCAGTTTTTTGCAGATAATCTAAGTACCGTTTTTGGGTTTGCATTTCCTTTCTGCTTTACCTTATTGTAGTTTAATCTTACGTGATTCTTTGCACTAGACTTACACATATTTTCCTGTGCACTACTGCACGACAATTATGCATTGTATTACATGCTTACGATAAAAGCACTTGCTAAAGTATTTACGACTTGTATAGGAAAACGAAGTAAAAGTATGTTCACATTTCTATATTATAATTATATTAACTACTTACATTAAAGGCCAGGAAACTTTATACACATGTAATGTGGCACTATTACTATACGCTATAAATGTAAGTAGTAGTATATTCATAGTTTGTACTTGTTAAATAAAATTCAGGTTAATATCGTGGTATACCTGCTGCAAAACAAACTACTACAGTGGGGTAACTCTCAACGTGTAGTGATTTATAATTCAAACGAAAATGACTTTGTCTCGATTTAATGGACTTGGACGAAGAAGCTCATAATATAAGCACGTTTTATTTCTTACTAACTAAAAGTTAATGTAATGAGTAAAACTTTTTTCCGTCTATATACATACTATTCTTCTCTGACGTGTGTTTATAGTCGTGCGACATGTAATGTAGGCTGCACGTACACCCCACTCCACATATTATTATTACATTGTTAAGACGGCCAGTATGTAGGCTAGTAAAATGATTCTTGTAGTAGTAGTATAGTAGTAGGAGAATGTGTTAATGTTTTATCTAAATCCTGTATACAAATTGAATACAATCAACGAAGAGGGAATACCTACACAGATAGAATGCCCCATTCTTAAATGGAATTCTTTTAATGTCAGATTGAATCTGATTTTTAGACTTTACTCGCCGGAATGGGTTTTTATGAAATATTTTCGCGTGCCCACATTAAATGCAAAGCTCTTTCTAAGTGAAAACTTGAAAAAGTCTAATATAATTTTATATGGGGTAATTGGATATTGTTTTTGATAATTCTCATTCTTAACGTGAGCCTTTAAAAATGCATTTATAAAGGTAAGGCGAAACGCCTCTGCCTGCTCGTTTGCAATTAATGTTACATGATATGTCCATTACTATAATAGCATAGAATGCTCTAAGATTTCCTTTTAGGTAGGTAATAATAAATGCAGCGCCAAAAAAGTTCGCCATTAATGGGCTCGCTGTTAATTTAATTTGTTAGAAAAGTGTAACATCGCATTCGTAATCATATAACCTACAGACTTATAAAGATATTTTTCTTTAAATAACATTAACATTGACATACAGACTAATTTGCCCAGATGTTAGTTTACTTATCATATTTTAGTCAGATTAATCAATGGAATTTCTGCCCATTTAAGTTAAAATGCAGTAATAAGTGTCAGAACCACATTCCTCATAAGAAGTATCAAGAAAAAGATTCAGCATTCTGTAGGTTCTTGTTGTGACTTGAATGAAGAGAAGTCCAGATACAGATACATCAATGAACTTGTTAGATTCATCTAAGTAAGTATAGTAGACCTCGTCAGTTCAGACTTAAAAATAATTACATAGTTTAAGTTGCATATATACCTACCTACACAATTTCATTAATAATTATGATTATGACTTAGACACAGCTAAAACACTATTTATCATTCACAGTACATTTAAGAATGACCTAATGTACCTTGAGAGTAGAATATTCCATGTAAATGAATAAGAATCTTTTTTATGTTTATCTGAGTCTTGATTGAATATGATGGGAGCTTTAATCTTTGAAGATGATCATTTTCGAGTTTTCGAGTCAGCATAAGGTTAAGTAAGTAAACTGTTGAGTTTATTACTTTGTTATGATTGTCAATTGCAATCTAATGTGATAATATAATGTAAATGCTAAAGATTTGAAAGCTCATTATGGTTCACAACCAATTTATTAAATAAATGCACAGGCAACCACATTTATTACTTAGCGAATTACGCATAACTAGTATAATATTTTATTTCGAGTAGACTTTATGTGCCATTATGGGTTTACTATATGGACGATGTATGTACAAGTGATACCAATGATACGAATAGAAAAGCATAAATTATTGGATAGTACAGGATTAGAGTTAAGATACGGTTAAGACTGTTCGAAAGACAAGACCAGCCAAGAAATTCGTTTTATGCCAAGCAAACCAAAGAAAAACAGTTCATCCCTGACGAAGATAATGACAGACGATAATGCATATTTAAGTTGCCTGCTCATACCAGTAGTACTAGTAGAGAATGTATAGTACAGGTACCTATAATATAAATACCTCTTTTTGGTTTAGTATATATAAAATTAAATTTCTTGGTATATGAGAAATGTACTGTGGAGTGCAAGGCAGGATACTCATAGCAGTTTATCTCCCTTGAATTTCTAATGTATCGTATTTCGTGTTTGTGGTATCAGATGCGATGTGAGTGTGTTATGTGTGTATGTAATACATTGAATAAAATGGTTCATCCATTATCTCTCTCACCACATAAAACTGAGAAAAGTTTCTATTCAATTCAATGCAATTCACATTTACATTTAATCCAGCTTGTCATGTTCGTGTTCTTGTTGGTTTGCTTTTGTTGGCATAAGAGATGAGATATGGAAAATTGGGGAATTATGAAGAAAAATATTATTATTATTATATAGAGTTCATTACTCAGGTAGGTATACTGTTCTTATAAACACATATTAGAAGTTCATACTGGTATAGCAGTTACTTATTATGTTATCTTATAAAGTAGTCTAATATCTACTTGTAACAGATGCTTAAAAAAGATATTCTTTTATGCGTGGAGTTTACAGCTTGTGTGTAGAACAAAAATAGAATTCAAATTCTACGTAATTCAAAAAAGTAAAGTAAGCCAGCATCATCATATAAATAAATATCAATAGCATCTTGCACCATACCAATGCATTTCTCACTCTTAACAATAAGAGAAAGACATTATTTGCACTAGAATAACTTGCAATGCATCTCGTTGTAGTAGATACACCAGCTGACACCTTATTACAGATATACTACACGCGTAAATTTATTCCTTTACAAGATTAAGAACTCTTTAATGGATCAATGTACTTTTAAACACATGCAATTGCTTTCTTTAGAGTATTCCGTATGTATATAATTAAATGCATACAAATGTTGCACCTGATATTTACTTGCGACTGTAATTTGCGATTCTCTTCAGTCAGATACTATACGGAAATTATATTCCTAAGAAAATAACTGGAGTTTTTTCGTCTGCTTTGTTCAATTTAAGTCTTAAATGATTCACTTCATTTTTGTGGAAGGAAGATTTTAAAACATTTTTAGAAATTCGTTTTTCATTAACCGTTTTTATAATAGATACAATGCAACTGTTTGTACTGCCATTTGATAAGCTGGCTCAGATGGTTATTATTATTGGTGTTGAATGAATAGACAATGTAATGACATGTATTTGGCAAGATGAAAGTAATATGCCATGGTTTTATTTGACCATTTATTATTTTTCTTCGTAAATGGAATGGACAGGTTTTGTGACAGTGTAAGTGAGTGTTTCTACACTTGAGTCATATTTTTTCATGCTTGTAAATACTCATCTCAGTTCTAGTGCTGATTTTCAAGGTAGGTTTATTTCAACACTAAGAAAATATTTCAGTATTGGTACAGAGTGCTGTGTCTCAACTTTAGCTTAAGAGTGCATTGAAGCTTTTATGTTGTGACTGGTGATGACAATCAAAGAAGAGAATACAAAAGCAAGAAAAAGAAAATTCTCAATTCCTACAAATTGCCATGACATGTACGTGACTCTGTGCAAGTACACTCATACTTATCTCCCACAGGAATTATTAAAGAAGAACGATTCTGTCATGTGAAATGTGAAATGGTATAAAAGTAAAGGTGAATGTGTCTTGTATAAGTTTATGACTTTATTTATGAAATGACATTGCGATCCGGATTAGACAGTTCACAGTTGATAATATTTTGATAGCGAAGTTAATTTAGTACAAGTACATCTTAACAATATAAAATAACGAGTCTTAATATCGGTTTTTGTAACACACGTTGCATTATTGGTTATATCATTAAATATATACACTGCTCGTTGCATTGTACTACTCTTCCATTGTAAAAAAGTGTGTATGCTTTATGTACAAATGTAAATTACATTTCTGTGGTTGAACCAATGAGTCGAAGTTTAATGGGTTTATGTGTAAGCGAGAGGTATATTTAGTTTTTTACCAGTACACTTATAAGTATTAAGCACTTGAAATACATACGCCACGCTGCATTTACTACTCGTTGCAATTTTTCCATCGTTGCTACATATAATGCATTTTTGCAAGCAAGACTTCACTTGGATATAAATTCAGCGGATGAAATGACATGCATTGCTTTGTTATGGTTTGCTTTGGTCTGTTTCAATTCTCAACTGCTGTTCAGATTAGCAGACTTCTTTTATCCCGGCTGTTGTAGTAACTGCAGTCTTGGTTGTACAAGTGCTAAAGATACGTCTCTATGTCTTAAAGTGTACAATTATGTTTACCACTATGCACTGCGGGTAAAAATATTACTATATAATAATATAAGCTATAATATGATACATACCTAGTATGTTAGGTACGTATAAAATATAATAATCGTTAGTAGGTACATATAGGCTTTAATGTAAAATGATAGAGCCTTCCTGCTGTTGAAAATGATTTGATGATTGTAGAGTACTACTGGTGTGATGGGAAGGTACCTTCCTACACAACACCATATAAGAAAAAACTTGAGATAGTTTGTTGGACGAGATAGCAGCAGTATTGGAAAGAAAGATTGAAAATAGGTATACGAAATAAATCTGAGGTATTCCAAGCCATGACAGACTGATGTGAGTCTATTCTGAGAATCTATATGAGAGCTGTGTGCTATATGTTGGTATTATTATACAAATGTATGAAATGAGATTAGTAATCTTTATTGTGAGATTTGAAATTGCATGAGAATAAGAGTATCTTTCTACCTGTGTATGATTCTGTAAAAAAAGTTGTTACCAATGCAAATATTACTTATATGTCTTGGCTTTAGTTAGAATTACTGTTCTCTGTACACATTATTTATTAAATTTATTCGTAGTATAGTAGTGTTACTATTGTATTAGATTTATGAGTAGATGTGGTAGCAGAGAAGTTGTCTGCTCAAGTTAAGTATACTGGAATTTCATTTATATTTCTATTCTAACCCACATTATGAGATTGTGCATGTAGTTGTAGTATGAGTGGTGTATGATATTATTAATGATAAGTCTCTGTGTCTGCTGTGCTTTGTGTGATACCAAAAGAGACTCAACAAGAGAGTCATTCAATTTACAGTCTCATGTTTTCTTGTACTTTTGCCATTTCTTTGTAATTACATATTATACAGCGATGTATGCATTAGTATGGGCATATTATTGTAGTTAGTCGTCTGAAGTGGTAGTGCAGTTAGTAAATAGTAGAAGTACCAGTGTGATTTTTTGGAAACTTCACTTTTCATTTCATTTTACTTCCATTCTTTTCTATTGTCTTTATTAACAGCTATATAGGGTTGACTTGTAGTAAACTTGTAACTCAGGATTATTAACTATGGATTTTATATTTTACTCTTAAGAAATGTTCCTGCATATCATTTTGATTGTGATCCTATACTGTTCAATGTTTATGTGTGTTCTGTGTAAAGACAGTAGCAAGCAAGTCAAGTATTATGGTGTCAGTTCTACTATTATAATTTAATATGTGTAATATACTGTAAAAAGTAAGTTTTGCTGTATATTATACTATTATTATGCTTTGGTAATGCAATGTGTTATTGCAGTAGTAGTGTATAGTGTTGTACTGGCGTGAGGGATTTGGCTATCATAATTTAATTTAATAATGGGAAAACATAAGTTGTAAATTGAAACCAACATCTTACATACATAAGATACCTAAGCAAATAACTGGGTTTATGACAAAAGCTTTTGTTAATCTTTTGTCCTGTCTAAAGCTGAAGACTGTTGTAAAATAAGAAATACTAGAGATATGAAGGTGGTGGAAATATTTTCATAGGTAAGAAATCTCCTAGTTGATGTATGTGCAGCTTTCAGAAATAACATTTGTGCAATAACAAACGAGAAACGAGGGGAATTTACTTTATCTTGATTAACACTTTTGCTTCGTCCTCACTTGACAGTATTGTAGCTCTATGTGTGCATGTTAGTTTAATGAATTTCATTTGACATGCTTAATTTCTCTTGAACGAATTCATTTTATCTGATTAAGTTTTTAGTTTTGATCACCAAACAATAAGCGTAAAATTCGACAATTACTTTTATGACTTAACACTTTTTAAACTGTTTAAGACATTAAGCGGAGAAATTTAATTAGCACCAAAGAAATAAAATTTATGGATGTTTTTGCATATTCTACATATGCAGTGGGATGAAATATATCCTAACCCAAGTTGTAGCTACATAATTTCATATTAATTTTATCTCACATAATATTTATATACGATAATGTGTCTGTGTAGAAGAATGATATTTAGCGTCCATAATTTTTGACTTATGGTTTCTATTGTACTACTTCGACTCAAAATGCTTCTGGTGTCCGCGTGTAGTCGTTCTACATTTAGTAATAGTAAAAATTGAAAATAAATTGAATTTCGGAATCTTGTATGTGTATTAAGTACCAATTAGAAAGTGCATTCCATCGCAACTAGTTTACAGACACGCGGCGTTACAGAAAATATTGACAAATAAAAAGCTACAAAGATAATCAGGTATTGCAAAACACAAATTAGTTTACATTTTTAGTAATACAAAACAGCATTGCGGTAGTTTAAATAGAATTCAGTTCAATGTAATGAAATCAAATGAACATGGTGCGGAATATTTATCTGGACAAGATCGAATGTGGGTACGTGTAATTTTATGAATTTATTTTGCCATATTCTGAGTCGCCAGTTGTAATCTAATAAATTTAATGTTAAGGCTGCCTCAAGTTTTACCTGAGACATCTTATTAGAAAAATGGCAGAACATAATAATATTGCCTAAATACAGACTCATAGCGTTTGCGAGGAGAAACAATTGCAACATTTAATGTAAGTTATATCAAACAATGAAATGAAATTACACATATTGTACTTAATCACTTTGGAAAAAGAGCTTGGTCAAGCGTAGTTTTTTATCGCTTGTATCTAGACAATGATTTGACAGTCCGAATTCTTTATTAACAGTATAACGTAACAGTTTACATTTAGCTGCAATATTTTTACGTGGTCTTTTGTACAAAACCAAACCTTTGTAGTATGAGTCAGTTGATATCATCAATACGCACATTTGACCGAAAGGTAAAGTAGCTTGACTTGAGCATGAAATGAACAAATCACAGCAGCATGACAAGAACAAGCAGCGACATATGGAAACAAAGCGTGCACACGGTATCCGTATGCCATTGCTGATAAAATGCAGATAAGCTATCAGAGAAGATTATGACAGTGTAATTTGTAATCAATAATGTACTTCAGTAATGTTACATATTTTATTGTTATACTCTGTATTTAAAAGTTCACATTTACCCATATACATCATTCCAATGTAAGTATAAACCTATAATAGATTACACAGCTATACAAATATACTCCTGTATAAATTTTGCCGACATAGACAAAACAGCATGCTGCTATAGTGCGGTCAAACTGTAATGGTAATCAAATCACAGTCTATTCAAGGTAGAGATAATTTTTTTAACTGGGAGTATCTTAATTGGATTGCAAAGCGATCACTTTGTTATAGGTTGAAATCGTAACCGAAAAGAGAACATTGGAGAGACTTGCTAGGAGTTAATTGAATGCAGTAGGAGTAGTTTTTATTAGTTTTGCGCAATGAATTCTTACTTTTTTAGCAGTTTTTCATTAGTACTGGTGTTTCTGCACACTTGCATCGCAACAGGTAAGAAAATACACACTATTTATCTTTAGTATGCACAATTGAGAAAAATATTGACTAATTTATAAAATATCAATTATTGCCAGCCGATTGGGGTGAATTCCAACGGAAACATATCCTTGACCCTCAAGATAATGACTTGGGGAAAAGCTACAACCAATTTAATGTGGCTGATTGGACACATTGGATGTCCATTCATGCAGATCCGTTAGAGCGTAAAGAATTAACTGTTGTTCTCGTTGGCACTAATGCAACAATTCTACAATTGTTTAGGAAAATGAGCGATCTTGAGACTATCGTACCAGTAAGATTAAGCTACATAAATAAATATAAAAATAATTTAATTCATGTTGATGCAGGTACATTCTAATCGAAATTCCATATATACATATTTTATCATTAAACACTTTATTGAATAGATCAATATAACGGAAAGTGAATATTGGAGTAAAATGATATTCCGCACTTTTGCGGTTCAGTTGAATCGTATGAACGTTGGGGACTCAGACGAGCTTTCTTATGATGTGTATGACTGCCATAATGTCTGGATTGGAGCTGTTATTGACATGTTGTCTCGACCTATAAGAATGACGGGATTTTCCACCTTGCAGAACAACATGCCGCAATATGACACTTCCATATGCAAGATGATCGGAAATTCTGCTGTATCAATTAAAATTACCATCCCAGTTCTTTCATTCGCGATTTTTATTACTCTTTGGACATTTATCACATCCAATTAACAATTTTGAATTCTATTGTAGCTTCTACTACTAATAGAAATTGCAATGATAATTATATGTACTGATAAATCTCTTAAGGTTTAAAAAATAAATCTTCTTTCTATATTCTGTACTTGGAAATGTGTTCTACTGACTTACTGACTGATTTAAAATGCTACAACTTTGTGACTAGTAAAAACTAGAATTTATGGCATGTGCACCTGCCGCTAAAGCAATAAAGTAACATTTGTGTGTGGTGGCAGTTATTACGTTAAGAAAGGTAATGTCCTAAGCAGCCTGTTATTCTTAAAACCATTTTTTTGTACCTGTACCAGCAACTTATCTACTTTTGCGTATTAGTCACACACACTTTTTATTTCTTGTCATCACGGCTTCTTCTTCTTGTGCATCAGATGGGTCCGAGTCCGCAGGTTTTGTGTATAATACGGCTTCTACGGCAGGAGGAGGTAAAATTAGTACTAACAACAAAACAACAAGTTTCTGTTCAGAATTCACGGACAGATGAGCATGCATGAAAAATTCAAGGCAAGTCTAAATCACTACACCATCCCTACCAACAAACAAATTGAGATGATGCATTTAACAAGCTTACTTCCTTTTCTTGGCTTGGAATACATAACTGAGCATCTATTTTTTACCTTTATTGTAAGTAGCAGCTATGTACCGTGGTATTACTAATTGTAAAAACAGACAATATTATATTTGTTACATAACTTCTCTAAAGAAGGGAGGAATTTTATTATGTATTCTCCGTACCAGAAATTACATCAGAGCTGTGAGAATCTCAAACGCATGTATGATTAGAAAATCATGAAAATACGCAAAGATTAAGCGAAATTCAATGTGCAGATTATAATAAAATCCCAGTTCAGTTCGAATGACAATGACAATGCAGAATGTTAACAAATTCTACATACCGTGACGAAACTGCTCCATACGTGCTATGCATTGCATTAGCCATACTAACAGTTTTCTGTTCATGTAACCGCGTAGTTTACTCTTTGTAAAAAGGGCTTCATAAAATGCTGTTCCGTTTGCGTTCCTTAATGAAAAGATTTTTTATTCTGTTAGCTCCTACCTACATCAACAAATATTTTGAAACTTTTGGCTTGTGCCTACCATACCATTCTCCACTACACCTGCCTAAATCTTTGTAAATTTTAAAATGCTTATTTGAGTATAGGTAACTCATAGCACGTAACAAATATGTTGTTGAAAAATCAAAGTACCACATTTAGTATCAATTGTATGTAATATTATACCTATTCTACCTACATTGGTATTATTGTGCGAATTATAACATAAACGTGTCGAACGTGTGATACAGAAAACCGACCACGAGTCTATGGTCAGTTTTGCTACTTAAAACTTAAGACTTGACAATTATTATTTTATATAAATGATATCCTTTAGCAACATCCCCTCTTTATAATTGTGCATGTAATTTTAGCTAATTATCATGCAAAAGGCTGCAGATATAGTGCAGTAATTAACTATTGAATTCTATTGTCATTAGTCATCGTCATTAAACGCTGGACTGATTTACTGAACTATAAATTATATTATTGTTTGTTTGTGGCATAGCTATAAAACCTTACTAGAGTAATGACTAAATACGTCTAAGCAAATTACAAGCGTTTATGAAAACCTACTAATGTGGAATTGTCGCAAGTCATGTCATGTCATAACTTAAGCTATTTACCACTGCACTCATTCTGTAGTAAAAAGTATAACAATAGTTCCGACTTCTGTGTGTTTAAATTATTTGTGCTTGTAATACAGTAATTGCACTAAACGCCAGCAATATTATAATGGTTTTAATTATTGTTACATAAACGTATATTTTGTATACAAATAGAGTTAATGAAGGCTTGATTGGATTCGATACAAAAAATCATGACGCTAACAAGGTAAAAATGTGTTTGAGTATAATAATGGTGATGCAAACAGACAAGAGAAAAAGAACAGGATGTACATTTATACATTCTTGAGTCTTAGATGTCTCTACGATGTAGTTCTAATCACAATTACAAGGAACTTCCTGAGTAAACACTTTATATTTGTCTAATTATATAATCGCATCTGTCAATCGCCATTGTGTTCATGATCGCATCATTCTTCTACAGGAATCAGATTATGATAATTAGGTGTGTACTACAATTCTTCATTTTTACAAAACCCTATAAGTAATATGTACCTATAAATATATGTATGTGCCTTAACTTAATAAAATATAATTACTAAAGTCAAGTAAAGTAAAGCAGGAAGAATCGAAGGAAAACTTTTTACATAAAAATAAATTTATTCATTTCACATCGATTTAGGTTTACTCGTACATATATGAAAATAAAAATCTTCTACGTGGTAGATGCAGAAATCCGTATAGGTAGTAGTGTACGTAATATTAATATGTTATATGTGTCTATTGACTTTTAATCGTCAGTTGACAGTGTGGGAAGTAGGCAATTCGGGGAACTATGCCCTTCACTGTTTTTTGTGCCTTACGAAGCCATGTGCTGCTGTCCTAGTTGCACGGAGAGTACGAAAAGCAATCGGTCAGGTAAAGCAAGTCTGTCTGTGTGTATCATTTTTTGTGCAGGTGTATAAAGCAATGACTTTTACAGGTGACGCTCTATGTGCCTATGTGAATGCCTTAAAGAATACATGCCACTACCACTGCTGTATAAGAAAAATTCGAGAATAGATCCATGACTCCCATCCTCCTCCTTATTTTCCCAGAGGCAGTCTATTTTTTACCAGGATTTCTTCTGCTTACCTGTATGGTATATTTACATCTGTCATTTCAACATATTCTGTTATACTGCACTTAAACACAATGCATTTTTAAAGATTCTGTTATAATACCATATACTTATGCTTATGTAACATTATGACAAGCGCAAGATTCGAACGTATAAATAATTATACTGAGACGCTTTGAATGGAGCATCTTTCTTTAGGTACAACTTTTATATATAATCTTATACCTTCCACGTAAAATT
>JABASD010001239.1:0-44300 GCA_019776165.1 Pogonognathellus flavescens | reverse complement strand
TCATTCGCCTAAGTTAATTTTTACTCGAGTTATCGTGTCGCCAGACAGACAGACAGACCGACAGACATATCGGGCACATAAGACCTCGTGAGGTCTAAAAATGAGGAAAATTACGACCGCAGATTTTTGTTAAGCAACCCCTTTTCTCTGGAATCTGGGGGCTGAAGCCTGATGTGTACGATGCGATACGTAGATACGCCCTTTTTGGATGAAACGAACTTACTTTGGATCAATGACTGGAGGATCATAAGGACTTTTGCTAAGAAGACGCACTTCTCCACGAGCAACAGGGCGGGCATTGCTTGCAATAATTTGGAAAGATTCTTTCCCTTGAGCGTGCCAATAAAATTTCTTGAGAATATCTTCTTTGAAGCCAAAAGCATGTGCAATATCCGAAGAGAAGGTTTTATGAACTGCCATTTCCAGAAGAGACAGTTGAATATCAGGCCACTGGCCTTCACCCGCTTCTTGAGCTATGGTTGATGCGAATATTCCCGTTGCTGATATTCCAGAGGTCCCTAAAACACCTGCACCATGTGCTCCCCATTCTAAGAAACTTTTTGCAGTAATATCTCTGTCCAGCAGAAATGAGCGAGGCTTGTCTATGAAAAAAGGACCCACAATTGTTCCCAAATGATCCTGTAAATTTTGTCCTACTGGAAGATCAACTCTAGCAGGAATCTAAAGCGATAATAAAATAAACCCAATGAAGACAATAGACCATCTGCATCTATTAAGGAAAAAAATTAAAGCATTTGTTCGTTAAAATGCGTAACGCTAATTTACTCACTCCAACATCATTCAAATGCTGCCATGGTCCTATTCCACTTAGCATGAGAAGCTTCGGAGAATTAACAGCTCCTATATAAATAATTACAGATGATTAGAACTAAAGTATGTGTAGTTAGATAATTATTTCCCCAACACGTGATGGGTGAAAGAAATGATAATAATGATTTGCTAATCATTTTACCAAATGTAATAAAATCAAAGGAAAATGAAAGACCTCGTTTGGAATCATTAAGCAAGTGCATCATGCATGGGAGTGCCAATTTTTATGTATTTATAAGGATGAATATTATTAACAAAGCTGAGACATACCTGCAGATATGATGACTTCCTTCGTTGCATAAGCCACCTCACTTTTTAAATGTCGATCGTACTCAACCCCATAAGCACCATGATCGTTTCCTCTAAGAAGAATTTTGTTTACGTGTGCAAACTTTCTTATTGTCAACGACTTTCGTTTTCTTGCCGGTTGAAGGAATGATCTGTACGTAGCTTGACGCACGCCCTTACGTATCGGATGATATATGGCATCAAATCCTTAAATAGTGATTGAAACAGTAGGATACTTTCAAATAATGTGTATTGTGTATTGTATAATAATAATTTGCAGGTATTTGTATTTGAGATATTTGAGAACTTCAATAGTTGTGTTCGACAAATCTGTAATTTAATTTTGAATGTAATAAATATTATCACAATACCTTCTTTATAATCACCGTTGAGATCAATATTAGGATATCCAAATTCCTGTCCTGCCCATATAAATTCTCGTGACAACCCCTGGTAATCTGGTAGTTCTATTGTAAGTGGTCCTCCTTTACCATGTGCATTTTCTGCCGCAAAAAATAGTCTCAACGTTACATTGCATCTAATGTTATGACATATTTTATAGAGTAACCAAAAACAGGAATACTGTATAAATATTTAAAATCGTCTGCATGAAGGAAATGAAGGAAGGTAATAGAAAGGATTAATTTTTTCGACGGTAGTACAATTATATTGGTGTGCAATTTTGCACTATTATTTGCACAAATTAAACAGAAGTTCAGTTTACTTATACTTATATGCATGAAACTTATTAGCGAATTAAAATTCAAGTAAATTAGTTACCATCAGTTGATTTCCCAATAAAATCTTCCGATACTTTGAAAAAAGGTAATACTTCGTCATAAGTCCAACTGGGATCTTCCTACAAGGGCAGAAACAATTTGTAAAGTATTTATAAGTAATTGGCAAAATGGAATATTTTTTAATT
The DNA here is from genome assembly GCA_019776165.1 of Pogonognathellus flavescens. Classification (NCBI taxonomy): domain Eukaryota; kingdom Metazoa; phylum Arthropoda; class Collembola; order Entomobryomorpha; family Tomoceridae; genus Pogonognathellus; species Pogonognathellus flavescens. The sequence goes on along the minus strand of JABASD010001239.1, from coordinate 42,256 downwards.
AAGTATTTTAACCGAATTAAAATAGTATAGGTATATAATATTTTAAATTTTATACTCCTGTTCTAACAACAGATGTAGATTTTCTTAGTATGATAATATTTTATATCCACCAATTCGTAAAGACCTGACCTACCGTAATTTTTGCCCAAGCGTGAAGATCTTCGCGGTGTGGTCGTAAGTGAACTAGAACTGCAATAGAACATACATGCATTAATGTTATTTCAACCTGTAATTTGTATAATTAATTAAATTGATTAGCTAAGCAATATTATTTCTTGTAAACTCTCAATATACGCAGATGTGACCTTACAATTCAAGTTGCTGGTTCCTCCAAGATTTTTTCCAGCATTTAGTAATGATTGCTGAAATTAAAATTTGCATTAAAATGTAAATTAGATTTACAGAAATTAACACATTTTTTGCATGAAATATTTTTTTAGCATTACCCCTTTCACACATGCAAAGCAGGCTCTTTTTTGTCTAATTGTATGGAACTGCCAATCTATGGTTGGATAATTGGGCATGAAAAGTGACAATCTTGGAATCGCTGTAAATCAGAAAGGAGAAGACTTGAAAAATATGAAATTTGTTAATAAAATCATTATCCACTTTTATAGAATGCACTTCTAAATTAAAAATCACCTTGAAAGACATGGGGTTCACCACCTTCTTCTAACAAAAGCACATTGTAGTATTCCGATAGACGATAGGCTAAAACACTACCTGCAGTTCCGGCTCCCACTAAATTAAGCATAAAAATAAACACTATTACCTATTTCACGAGTTCCTCCATAATTTCTTCCACGTAGAAAAATTCATTATTCCTATTCATTCTTTATATTTATTGCTAAATGTAATAAATTAATTAAATAAATTACGACCTAATTGTTATTTCGCACAATAATAATTACAAAGTAATCTTCCACCTGCAGCAAACTTGCAGTATAATTTACAATGCAATTGCAAGCTAATGAAAAATCATGTAGGTACTTATTATACAATCGTATTTGTATGTAGTATACTACATAATTATTACAGGGAAAAAGAAATAAATCTCATATTAATGATTATTTCTCTCGATTTTCATTGTTCGCACTCAAACTGATTACTCTTATACCATAAAAGTGCAAGGAATAATATGAATAATCAACTCTGGTAACAAACAAGTCGGATGCTAATGACTAGTATCCTGTGTCAGTTTCGTGTAACATTTCGTCAATAAAGTAGCAATAAAACACGCCTATTTAATTATTTAATGTCCAAGAGGCTTGTTTCTTTCCTCGAATTTTCAACAAATTGATCCAGCAAGATTTATTTCCTGTTATAACTTACGCACACTTATACTTACACTGCGCCTTAGTAATTACATTGTTTTTTATTCTTTTTACTACTATGTGTCTGTAGATCTGTCATTTTTCTCAAGTACTCAAGTTTAATTCTATGCATTATCTTGTAAACGTAGTTAACACATTTTCTACCAGTACTAATTTAATGTCGCACAATTTTTAGTGGGTGGACCAGACTAGTTTTTATTAGTAACTCTGCATGCAACTAACTAACTAATGCATATAGTACCTGCAGTAGTAAAGAAACACGTTTTAAATCGTAAATTGCTACTATACTTCTAGTAAAACCTTTATTGTAGTAATTCTTCTGGCTGTTGACGCAGTACGATGATGGTTAAAGCCATAAGGACTGTCATTGGCTCTCTGTGTGTATAAACTCACGTGTGTGCGATGTTGTTTTTCTATTTCTTTTATATAGACAAGATTTTCGCTTTCAGCGACATATGTAATGTACCTATCATGTAAAAGTAACAAATTATCTGCCACAAGTACATAGGTATAAAATAAACAGGTTATCAAGACCAATACAATCTTGTGTGATGTGAGATACGATCTGTGTGCGGTTGTCAGTCCGCCGGCTAATAAGTACTTGTCTATTTATACATGCGTATACTATCTCTGCATAGCTTTATGTATGTATTTTCCTACTTTTTTCTCATGAGATATTATTATAACACCCACAACAAAGAACATTGACTGATATATAATTGCTTGTTATGTTATTTATCATTTTATGTCAATTGTAAATATTTATACCTCAGACAGCAGTCAATAGCTCATTATATTTATTATTGGGCAATGGAAATGTATGTATAAAAACATTAAACAGGTAATTGTAAAGATAGTTGTAAGAAACTGTATCAAGAACGTGTGTTGTGCATATCGGATATTATTATGGCATGTTTGTTTAAGCACACTTTTCTTTTAATTATTTCTTTACCTATCCTAAGGTAATAAATCATAATTCGCTTGCGTAATACTACTGCGTAATTCAGGAGTATCAGGAGCTGATTGTGTGTAATGTACCGCAACGTCGGAAGTTTTAATTGCTTGAACTGATCATCATAAAATCTTTTCTTGTAATGAATTAACTTCATTAATAAATGAATAATATTATTGCTCTTGTTATACATTTGACCGCTTTTTAGAAATCTTTAGTAGACACATACAATTACATTGTATAGTCTATCAGGTCCGTGGTTCACAAAGTATGTATAATTTTATAGAATTTTTGAAAAGATCATGTAATTATAACCTTGAAAATAGAAAACGCATGGGGTAAATCATGATAAAATTAATAATAAATAAATAGGTACACTGATTGTGAGTTTGCGATTAAAGAAACATTAGAAATAGAAACAAATGGTCATTTTGTGATTATGAAACAAGTGAAAAAGTAAATTAATAAAGAAAAGAAATCATATAATGCGTACAAAGATATAATGCTGCAAGATACAATGCAAATATTAATTATAACGTGCTCCGCGTGCTAATTCAATCTAGTTACATAATTAAACAGATTTATTTAATTCGCTAAAAAATTATATAGATTGTTTAATTAAGTTAACTCTATTGCTTACTTTACATAATATTTTATGACAAATACATGTAGTAGTACGCTACTACTACTACATTACATAGGTACCTAAAATCAGATAGCTTATAAATTTACTAAAGCCAAATTATAACTCATTATTACAGTTATTGATCAAAAATGAAGATTATGTTTATGAAAATCGCTTTTCAAAATTAAATTACTTTACATGGCAATTTTGTGCTTGTGTATACAAATTCTGCCACTTTAAACTGCTATATGCTAGTGTGTGTAATTAATACGTGAATTAAGTAGTAACTGACAGAGGTACTTTTGTGGGTTTACACTCTTTTGAGAGGGTTTATAAATAATAACCAATAATGAGATAGAAGACAAGTACTTACCAATTATGAAATCAAAAGTGTCTTGTTTGACTCTGAATTTGTCATGGAATTTATCTTTGATTCTGTCTCCTTTGTCCCAGGCAGCAAGGAAAACAGCTAAAGATGCGACAACTCCATACAAAACCGGAGTGAAAAATATATTGTTGAAACTCAAACGGAAATTCGACAGAATCCCCATCGTTAAAACAGGATTCTATATGCACAATTATAAAAAGTGCAAAAATTCTGTTTCTTGTAAGACAATTGGAACTTTCGACACAAATCAATATAATTTTGTTCTGTTAATTTTTAAAACTTCAGGCTGGAGATTTTAGCCGAACTGTAGATTTTTAAAAGTGCTACACATATTTTACACAATAATAATTACAGGTAATAAAAACACTTAAAATGTTATTTGTCCCAAATGATTTTTACTGTAAGTCTTCCACTAGTAAAGTCCTGAAGAAATTATCCACTACAAATTAAACTCTTATACATAATATGCTATAAATCTCATGAAAATTCTTCTCCTTTTTACAACTTACTAAGATAACTAGATGTGTGTCAAAAAATTTAATAGTGCAAGTCCACACGAGTCGTAACGGATTGAACGCAAAAGTAAAACTGAAAAGATTGATAAGTCAAAGTGTTTGTTTAAATAGATTTAATAGCCTGACAAATAAATGGGCTGTGCATGCAGTGCACATAATATGAACATCACCTCAAGTCTCAAGTCAAGCTAATACAGATATATATTACGTGTACACATACAAACTACAAACACATACAGATATTATACAACAGAGACCGACCACATCCATCAAGAATGGATCGCCTGTAGTATGTACCTATACCTATACAATATCGGCAGGTGAGAAAATTATCTTTGTATCTGAGAAACTCTGATGCATTTTCTTGAGTAAAGATTCTGCTCGAACAAAACTGACCTACTATATACAGTAAGTGCATATCTATTCCACATGCCAAATCATACCCACATAAAATCTATAACATGCTACATACATTCTTTACTGCTTACACGGTGTTTCTTAGTCATTGATAAACGCAGACACAATTATGTACAATAAAAAATAATTTACAGGGCAAACACTGCTACTGCTGCACAAACACACACACACTAGTAGTAGTAGTAGTAGTAGTATCGGTCGGAAGCTGAAGATAATATGTCAGTTACATAACGTAATGTTGTGATTGTGACGAGCTACTCTCATTCTCATCCATCCTCATAAAAAAGTACATAGTGTGTCGTGATTACTCACTTTAAGTACCTATTTACTACATTTCTTTACTAATGCACTTACATTGTTCGTAATAGTAATAACACATACCTTACCTTTAATATAATAAATATATCAACCATTTTACATATAGGTATAACGATTAAAAAATATCTCTGTGTGTACGTTTGGTGCTAATACAAGCCAAGCTTAAAGAATTTTCCAAGTATATTGATAAATAATATATTAGGATTGTATTATTGATAGGAAAGTAACGCTGCATCTTATCTGATGATAGTAAATAGTACGTAGCATGTTTCTTGGTTATGGTCTTATCTCTACAGAATTTTTTTACATGACAATTTTCGCAGCACATACAATAAGTTAGTCTATAGAGTGTTCAGTGATAGACTGACCAGTTGGTTGATGTGGTTTACTTGGAATTGTATCCTTATGGGGATTTACTTTACATTCACTTACTACCTACAGGAACCACTTTGTTTGCTTAAAAAATATAAGTTCCGTATTTACTAGGGACAGGAGTAAAAAGAAAAACTGCATTATATTTTATACATTATAATGCACATACCATAATGTACATGCCAGAAGACCAAACCACAGAGAGACACAGACAACTACTAAATGCTACACCCGAAGACTGCGGATACAAATTGTAGCTCTGTTAGTTTAATTTTTTGTGCAAGTTTTCATCAGCAATTTTCTGTAAGAGAGAAAAACACAGTAGGACACAAACCAAATTATAGGTTAATAAAAGGCTTGTATAAGTGATATAACAGGTCAGAGGTACAAAATATTGTGATAATAACAATAAACACAGAATAAGGAGGTTAGAATTGCATCAAAGAATCGGAACACACCAAGGATCATAATATGTAATATCTTTTGGTGTGGAATGGATGATAACGAAAAAATCATTGTTAATATTATTTTGTTGGAGATAAGAGATGTACTTTAGGGTTAAGAAAGAAATCTAGTGGAGGGAAACCACCTATTGTGTGATTCTAAGTACCTTATGGTGTATAGGAAGGAAGACATAGGAAAAGGGAAGACAACTCCTAGTAGAACTTATGTAATAATGGGAAAATACTTCTTCTCGTAACATTTAGTATGTTTTGATTTTATATCCTTCCTTGATTGGTTTGGGATATTATGCGAATTGGATTTATTTGATTTGATAACTGATCTGTGTGTGGAGACAGTGGAGAGTAATGAAGCTAATGATCCGTGATCATCGAAACTTAATGACTATGATCATAATGTAGCCGCTGGTAGTAACACGCTAACTCATTCCTGTCTATATAGGCGCTGAAGAATTATTTGCATAAAATGAATCTGCTACTACTACTCGTTTCTTATTTGTTCCTGCTACTGTTTTGTTATTAGGAGATAGATTTACCTTGGATGAATGCTTCAATGGGTTTTCAGACATTTATTGTTATTTCGTATATATGGACATCATTAAGTGTTTGCATTTCAACTTTATTTTCTGTGTTTACTATTTAATTTTCTCGAGTAGTGTGTAAAGGCTTTTAGCGTGTGTGTGTGTGTGACGTGTGAGAATTGCCAGTAAGTTGATTTGTCATTTTTAGAGTGTGGTTCTATAACACCTACATGTTCTGTCCCTTGTGTATATAAAGCTGTCTGTTTTGTTTTGATGTATGCATTTAATTGGAAATCCATTTTATTATGTATCCCCTATTAGTTTAATTGAACGAGTGAATCGATCTGATCTCGTTCAGCAGGTTTCAATGGAGAGTGTAGCTGAATCAGATTTCTTTCAGTCAATTTCTGATGTACCTAAGTTATTCAGTATAAAGAATTAAAATTTGTGGTTATTATTCCAATTCCAGCTATTGTAACGGATTTTAATGGTCTACCTGTAGCACGGTTAATACTACAGGTACACACTCTCTGAATTGTTAGATTCTAAAAAATTAATTAGTTTAAATAATTTCAGACTCTGAAGAAAATGAAGCATCTACTTTAATGATACATACACATATAAATTTTTACATTATAAATTTTATGATTGAATCCTAATTTTTCCATCGCAATTAGTCTAATAGATATACATAACTGTATTTATAATAATATAATAATAACGAAAGATCAATTAACAAAGCGCCAGAGCAATGAGAGTTGCATAAAGAGAGACTGTTAATTATTGTCAAAGTTTTTTCTCGATGCTTGGTTTTAGATACAACGGAGACTTTAATAGGTGCAAAAATCGTCAAAATGATGGATGTGTGTAGGAATAATATTTTATGTGTTCAATACAAAATGACATAATTATTTTATAGATATGATATGATATGCATATATACTAACTGTACCTTGAGCTTGTACTGTGGGTACTTATTCAATTATAAATGTTTGTTATTTATAAATGAAGTAATAATTCGCGTAAGAGTCAAGCAAACGAATATGTTGACATACACAACTCAGGATAGAACTATACTAATCATCTACAAAAGCACACGATTCACATAAGTTGTACACGCTTAATGCGAGTACTTGCATATGAAATTCTCCCACGGACTAGTAGTATTTCTGCATACTGCTTTAATAAATAAGTTGTTTCGTTATGTATAAATGCTCGTTTGATGCTATTATAGTAAACATAATTAATGTGGAAGAACTATCCGTATATGTTATAAGAAGGGTTCAATTCATTTAATATTGCTAATTAGTTTCCTGAATACAATGCAGACACGACAAAAAAATTATTTCTATGACAGGACAGTCCTAGAAAAGTACACAGACAGTTGCAAAATTAGTTCATTGTAGTTGACTATATATGGGATGTCAATAATATTGACAGCAGAATAGTAGGAACTACCTACTTGATGTTTCATGAGATAGAATTATGTTGCTAAACATGCGACACAAGCGCATTTCCAATCCTAATACAATTAACAAATTGTAAATGTCTACATTTACTTCTGCATTATTTAAATTTGCACTTTTTTGTACACTGGGGCTTGTTAAAAAATTTAAATTGACATGTTGTAATGCAACTGGTGAGATTCAACCGCATTGTGTATGCAACTACATTATTTAACTTGATGACACAAAGAAGGTTGCAAAATGTATTGCATTTTAAAGGACAGACAGACATTGAACATGAGAAACTGCCACGAGTCACACGAAAAATACAAAACTATAATCACCTTAAACTCCAATTAGCCGATAAAGCAGCTAGGGAAATCTTAAAACGCAACACTTAGGCATACAATAACATTTTAAGTTATTATCAAAAATGCAATGAGACTATGGGAAAATGCACACAGACAGAATATAAACGCAATATAATAAACTAGTACAATAAGCACAGTGTCTTAATGCAAACAGTAGACAATTAGGCAGAGTAATAAACTTATTAGTAAATAAATAATTTAAGGAATCTGAAAATTTCGGATTTGCAATAGGTATACTATTTTTTGACCCTTTGATCCACTTATGAAATCATTTCGTATTACAAACTTAACTGTTCTGCCGTGTTCTTCCACCATTACTGCAGTTTTTCAAACCTACTGTGAATTTTGAAGCGTAATACTAATACAGACATTATTTTTAACATGGTGCGTATACTGTATGGGTCTCTCGTTAGCTTTTGTCCTTAACTAATAATAACTAGCATGAGAATTTAATAGAAAAAGTAATATAAATTTTCTTTCAGCTAATGTAATGTAATAGCGTTTCATTAGAAAATATTGATTTATCATGCAGGAAATCAGGCACTTCATTCTTTTCCAATGAATTACAATTATTGTGAAAGATTAGGCATTGCAGTATAAGAAATGCTAAAATTCTTTCATTTTAATTTGTAATGGAATGAGCAAAACCAAAATATTGGCCAATTTAATCTACACATCCATCACTGTTACCTAAATAAAAGTTTAGATAAAAAAAAGTTGAGTTTAGTCTAAATTGTCCAAGTTGAAATAAAATATTGACATCGATATAACTCTTGAATCGAATGAAATCCCTTATAGTTTGTTATATAAATAAGTGTACGTGTATTATGTCATAGTATATGAATATAAAAACACCACCAAACTGTAGAATTTTTATTGAGGTATTGAAAAGTATAAGGTAAAAACATTTAAAAAAATTAACATTCATACATGTAAATGTATATGTAAATGAGTAGCTCTTTCTTCAACAATTGTTCAAAGTTAGCTTCGCAATTTTTGTATTTCACTTTGTGCATTGCTGGAGACTAAACTTTTGATTATTTCTTTTGAATATGCAGCACTGGAAGAATTATTTTTTTTTTCGTCATCAGCCAAAGGACTGTTCTTAGCTAAAACCTGACTAAACACCTCGGGTACTTCTGTAACCTTTTCTAAGCTATACGGACCGCCGTGTGACTTTGCTCCTTTTTTCACCGGAAAAGAATCTACTGTGACGTTCCTGAGTCGACTTCTTATATTTTTGTTGAATAAATCTCTTTTCACTCTGTATGCATAATGATCTAAATCGTATACAGGATTATGGCTATCTGTCAACACAACAGTTGGTTTGTTCAATGTGTCTTCTATTCCAACTCCGTGTCCATAAGCATCATGAGCGTGAGAATGAGATTCATACAATGAGGCAAGTGCTGCTACAGGCTTTACTAAAGGTTGCAATAAAGACACAGGTCTAGTTGGAAGTCCAAGTAGAGCTACCCCAGGTCTGTATGAATTGCCCAATCCTCCGTAAACATGTTGATCAGCTATTGACACTTTCTGACTTTTCCAATGCTCCAGAATCATATCAGCACCTTTTTCGCCTGTAAAATAATAATGTGTTTGCTTATGGCAATTCTACAGTAAAATAGGTTTGGTTTGTTTTTGTAAATTACTTACCAATCATTATTGAAGCTGCTTGGGTACTTGATACAGGAATCTAAACGTATTTGTAAGGTTTATATTATTGTGTTAATTGTAATCATGTGTAGGAAAATAATTGGATTAGTATAGTACAACTTACCGTAGGCATTACAGAACCGTCAATTACACGGACGTGTTTAACTCCCAAAAGTCTCAGCTTTGTATCAACACATGAATGAGGTGAATTCGGTGCGCCCTAGTAAAAATATGACACAATTCCATTAAAATATATTAGTTTGATACAATTGTAGATTCATCTGATTCATGATTGATTCACGATTGTAGAATTGTAGATACATGATGGCTACAACCAGAATGAATGTAAAAGTGCAATGTAATTTCAATAGTTAATTTATGAACATGTAATATGGTTTAGTGTTGAAATGAATAGTTGCTTCTTACCATTGCACAAGTTCCAGTTGGGTGATTAAGTGTTACTGTATATTGTCTTTGATAACATTCAAAGTATTCATCACTGCGAAACAGATATTTTTCACAACCAGGAAATACTAAATAGGTATAGATAATATTTTTAACAAAATTCTCAATGTACAGATATGCAAATAAAATAAATTTTAAAAACCGCAATCTATTATGCTACCTTCGTTCGTGAACCGAGCGTTGACACTTGCAAACGACCTTGTATCTTCCACAAGCTTGATTGCAATTTTCATCGCTTCGACAGAAACCTTTATATCTAAATCCCACTTGTCCTCAAAATACCTTAACAGGAACGAAATTACAAGTCATGATGAAAATTGGAAACAAATTGTAAAATAATATGACTACATATGGTTTAATTGAAATTTTATTTTTAACAAGCTTACTTACCTGGGATCAATAATAAGAGGATCGTTAGGATCTTTACCGCTAAGACGTACTTCGCCTGTAAGAAAATAAGCATTGCATTAAATGCATCTTTTGGATACCTGCGTATTGCGGGTATATAATATAAAGGCATCTTTACCGATGTACATGCTTATGAGTCACCGTTTCGACATATATTTCTTTATCACTAACCACGATTAATAATCTCTTAAATGACACAAAGCAGATTTGTCGAATTTCCTCTTTTGCCACTACAATAATAAATGCTTAAAATCTCAACTGTGCACACCTTGACAAAGTACCGATTTTTTATTGGCCAAGAAATGCTGAATACCTTATATATGACCCTTTTACATATTAACAAAACGCACCTGATACTCTGATAATATTAGTAGATTTATTTTACATACCTCTTGCAACAGGCCTGGAATTAGAAGTTATTATTGTAAACGCTTCTTTTCCCACTGCATGGCTATAGTATTTTTCCAGGACGTCTTCTTTCAGTCCGAAAGCTCTGGCAGTATCTTTAGCAAAAGTTTTGTGTACAGAAACACCAAGTAGATTATGCTGCATATCTGGCCAATCCCATTCTCCCCGTTCTTTAGCTAAGGAAGAGGTAATGTAACCAACAGCTTGAATTCCAGAAGTTGTTAACGGACCTTTACCCACAGTCCAATCTGCAAAAGCTTTGGGCGTAACTTCCCTGTCCACTAAGAAACTACGTGGTTTGTCAATCAAAAATGGACCCAAAAACGTTGATGCGTGATCTTGCAAGTTCCTTTTAAAAATTTTGAGTTGGTATAATTTAGATTTACAATTTATATAACCATTTTCAGAATTTATTATATACAAGGGCGTAACTAGGATTTTGAAAAGGGGAAGCTGGATAGGTTTCGGGAGCTGGAAGATAAAAAATGAGCAAAATTGTAGCCGCTAGCCTCAACTTTTTGTCAGAACCCTTTTTCCAGAATTTTGGGGGACTCAAGCTAAGCAAGCTCTTAACTGGATAAACCCCTGCTTATATTAATTAAGGAAATATTTACCTTCCCACTGGTAAATCAGCCACAATAGGGATCTATAGCGTCAAAAAACAATTTCATATTGAGTTTTTAAGTACAAATTTTCAAAAATTACTTCTTTTCAATTATTTTAGTTTAACCTACCCCCATATCTTTTAAATGTTCTTTTGGCCCAATTCCTGACAATAAGAGAATCTTCGAGGTTTGAATAGCTCCAGCCGACAAAATGATTTCTTTACGGGCATAAGCTAATCGTGTTTCTCCGTGACGATCGTAAGATACAGCATAAGCTTCATTATATTTCCCCCGTGTAAGTACCTATATTACAGTAAAAATCACATCCATAGTAAATAAATTGGCTATACCTCATCCATTTATGAAAATATGCTGCAAACATCGTTTTTTTACTTGATTGACTTGGGCAAATTTTCGAATGGTTAGACTAGCTCGATGTTTGCCCGGTTGTATATAAGCACTATAGGCTCCTTGACGAACTCCGTTTTTGATCGCATAAAAGGCATGGTCGTACCCTAAATAAAATATGCAGAGTTTCCGTACAAAGAACGTTAAATCGAAAACGTAGTTAATGTTATAATACTTCATTTAATAAGTTTAATTTAATCACCTTCAGCGTAGCGACCATTTAAATCTGACTGAGGATAACCCAATTCGTTTGCGGCCCAAATAAATTCATCTGCCATACCTCGATAGTCGGGAACTTCTATGCGCAGGCGACCACCAACGCCATGTGAGTGAGCTGTAAACATTAAATTAATAATAAAATTTAATTATTCAGGTGGAATAATGCATATTATGGCTATATGATACATACATAAGACTACTAGTGTGTTAATTGTATTTACTTACGATCGGTAGTATTGCCATAAAAGTCTTCGTAGCGCTTGAAATAAGGTAAAACACCTTCGTAGCTCCAGGCAGGGTCTCCCTATATCAATAATTAATTTTAAGTCTGTAAAACCTTTATGATTAAAAACGATGTTTGTGACTGTAATAATTATTTCGAAAAGAGATGATTACATACTGTTAATTGCGCCCAGTTATCATAATCTCGAAAATTTCCTCTTGAGTGTAACATCACTGCAAGTTGCAAAGAAAAATCCAGAACTTTAAAAATGTACTTGATAAATAATTACTTTGAATCAATTGTTAACTTTAGTTTACAGTTTAAGTTGCTGGATCCGCCTAACGATCTTCCTTGGCTGAATGTAACCCTCTAAACGAAATAATGCGAGAACACATACAAATATCATATTATTTCTATTACCCCTGCCTTTTTAGCATTAGCAGCTTCATGATTCATTTCATATTGTAATATATATCAGATTTGAAAAAGGAAAACATAATGGTCTAAAATGGTTTTTATTCTCCTTACACCACTTTCACATGCAAAACATGATCTTCTTTGCGGTATGGATTGATGCATCCAGTCTACGTAAGGATGGTTTGGTAGAAATAAAGAAAAGCCAGGTATGCTTTGTAAAATGTGAGGTGTTCCACCCGCTTCCAATAGTAGTACTGAGAAAAACTCAGACAATCTGTACGCTACTACAGCTCCTGTTTGTGTCAAATATTAGAGTATGAAATTTTGCATAAAATTATGTACTTAGTATGATTTATTCTAAAACCATGTTATTGCAACTTACCCGCAGACCCACTTCCCACTGTAATAAAAACAAAAACAGAATGCATACAATTAATTTACTATTAAAGCAAATCAAATTAATTTTTAAGCTTCTCAAATGTGCTAAATGCATTTTCATATGAATTCTTGTTGCACACTATTTAATCACACTTGAATAATTCCATTATACGCAAGTCAGTTAAAATCGTGAACTCAAAACATGCAGAGCATCGAATTCATGTTTCCTGCTTTTATTGCACCTCTATTCTTATTTGATTTACTTAAATATAGGTACAGCTGATTATAATTAGAATGAACATAATATATCTTAATTTAATAGGTTTGGCTTATAAATGGAAGTTCAGCTAAACTGATCAAGACAACAATATACCTAATTAAAGAGAAAGTCAGTCAAACCAGTTTACAATTTTTTTGGATCTGTCAAAACTTGTCGTCCTATCCGCATGCTTTGCTTGCGGCAACAGCAGGAGACAAAGTCCTAAAATATTTAGGCTACAAACATATAGACACACCAGAAATGCTGGTAAAAATGTTATAGGTATTTATAGGCCAAAAAATCTAACCAGAAAATAGATTATAAGTGGAAAGGACATTTATTGTGTCTACAGAGTCTGGTACGGATACGGACATGCCTGACAATTCATAAATTAAACCTATAAAACTAACAATCCTGTTTTCCCATTGAATCTAAATGTAGGCATTCTTTGACCCACAATAAGACAAAACGCAATTGGCCATGACAGGTACGAAATCTGTACAAGTCTTGACAAAATTAATCTGTCTATGTCTACATCACAGTTTAGCTTTCAACCATGATAGTATGTAGAGGTACTCATAATTAAATATGGTATTTGTGCACTACATGGTAAACTGCAGGAAATATATGTACATTCATTGATTTACATATACATTCTTATTGTTGTCTTCGTATAAGTTTTTTTATATATAGAAAAAATATTTAATCCAATTCCCATATTATGAGTAAAATAATTGAAACCAACATTATTTATGTACTGATTTTTTTACTGCTGTAATACTATTTCGTTAATGAATTCTTCAGTTTGTAGAAATAGAATAAAAAGATTTGCTTACCGACAATAAAATCAAAAGTGTCCTGTTTGCTTTCAAAAGTCTGAGCTAACCTATCCTGAGTTCTGTCCGCATTTTCCCAAGTTGCAAGAATTAGGGACAAACTAGCAACTGCGGCATACACACCGGGAGAGAAAAACGCCGCATTTAGAGCTTGTGGAATCCGTTCCACAATTCCCATGTTGATCACTTCACTAAAGACAAATTATTAAGTTTATCTTTCACTGCATAAAATATCCGAAGCGCACAACACAAAGAGATATTCAGATAATAGAGTTATTAACAGAGTGAGCTACGCCGTCAAATGATCGTCCATCTTATATAACTTTGCTTAGCTCATGAAATAAGATATTCATCATTCTGATTTACAATTCACAACAACAATTAATGATCCATATATTATTCAACTCACAACAATGTCTAAACTGCGATTCCTACGTACTTCCTTCCGTCTTATCATATTTTATGCATCTCCTTCCCTTCTTTTGCCACTTCTACCACGTCTGCTACTTCTCTTCACAATTCACAATAACTTCCTATCCTCAACAATTAGAAATTTGGGATCGCCATGCTCATTTCCATTAGGGGTAGCATTTTCTTTCGTTGAGGTATATAATTCTGCATTACTATCTGCATATATACACAGTAGTACATTACATACACATGAGACACATACATACATACTACTGTCATAAAATAACACACCTATTACCTATACAGCGTCAACATATCTTTGATGAACCAACTTGCCAATAAATGCCCAAGATTTTGCTATAGCGTATATTATAATATAAATATATACCATGTGCATTTCAATATACCATGTGCATCCACGTATAAAAACAAAATAGTAATAATATATAGCTTTGTGCATACGTTAGAGCTTAAGACATATAGAAAATTGCAGTTGTAACGTGTAAGAGTGAAAAGTGAAGACGAATAAAAATTTGAGACATTCTTCATAACGTTTAGCAGCCTATAGTGCTCATAAGATTCAATCAACCAGAAATCTAACGCTGTAGCGTATACAGAAGACTCTTACTCTACTGACTACTGATATGGCTGACAATGCACTTACCTTTAATATATTGTATGATTGCATGATTTTGCCTTTAGCGTATTTTACCATTATGCGAAAGCTTATGATAAAGGCAATGAAGTTGGAAACCGTGCACACCTGAGTACCAGTAAATATATAGGGTTGGCATTTTGCACACATGTGTTGAGTTTTGAACTGTAGTGTATAGACATATCAATATATGCATGTGTTATATATTATATATGTCTTGAAAATTAATATAAGATATCACTGTGTGTAGTATATCGATATGATATCCGTTTCCACTTAACATGCGGAAGTAGACCAGTTTGAGAAGATCTTTGCGTATCTGACAACTTGGGAATAACAATCAACTAATCAACCAATCAATCTTATGTTGGATGCACCACATCCAGTTTTTACAACACACTTGATGCATACTCAATGTACTTTATACGACGAACATCATGCATCATCACACATGTTTTGGATTCATTGACATTATAATTACTATTACGTAAACATGCATTTGCTTACAGAAAAAGGTAAAGGAGTCATTAAAATTATACTCATGTGTGTAGTAGGCACATAGATTAAGCAATTCGAGCAGAGGGGTGCACATAACACGATTAGTGTGCAAATAATAATAAATTACTTAAATTGAAAAGGAAAATGAGTTTTTGATCATTTCTTCTTGTGTAAATTCATTTGTAGATTATTGCCTACGTATAGCTGTAGTAAACAAAGTAAAAACATCAGTAAAGCAGATAAATCGTAAACAGGATAAATTACATGATTTGTCATTGCTAATTTTGTTGTATAATCAAGTGGGAGGATTTCTTTTTAACTCTATCATTTCACTAAGTGGGATTACTCGAATCTTTTTTTCTTGTGAAGTGTGCATACTAATTTTTTATGAAAATAATACTAACTCACTCAGAATAAAAATATTCTAGTAGGTATAATATGCGAATGGTTGCATTCGGGTATTATAAATAAGGATTTAAAGTTTTATGCACTATACTTCTAAAGATAATTAGGTTAAATTTTGTTTTTTTCTTCGTTCGTAATTATATCATGAGTAAATGATTGGGTTAATTTTCTGCGTTAAAGTTTTCGTTTAAACAGGTTTGCGTATGATATAATGCGAAATATGAAATGAAATGACGTTATATTGCGTTAACTTCTGATTGTGTGATATATAGAGACAGACGAGCATGACTTGCGTATCAATGTTAATATTATAGCAGTTTTAATGATTCATTAAAGTATGCAAAAGATCCATATTTTCCAAAATCCTGAGAACATACTTTCTACATTTTATTATTGCACTGATCATACATTCATGTAATGACAATGGAACGCATTACATATAGATATGCGTGTTGTGTGGATGTTGGGTTGGGTTGTTAGGTACACATGCAGAATAATATTATACATCCTACAACAACATACTAGATTTTACATGTAAAGTAAGCAAGTATATAGAATTTTACACTATGTTGATAGGCACTTGCAGATTTTCCCCTCCGAGGTAGCACTAGATGGGTGGTGATGTGAAATCGTGTTTTCTGTGTCAGTGCGCCCATGATATTTTACTCATCGAATTGCGTTGTCACGATGTTTGGCACACACAAGTGCAAATTTAGCCTACCACCGTACTATTATTAAGGCTACATTATTAGTAGTCAACAAAAGATGGCAAATAAACTCTAAGAATTTGAAAATAACATACAATTTCATGAATAGCTACTTATGCTATATTCAAAATAATTGGTTACAATGTTTTCTAAAATATACAACATCCCATGTATTTTTGGGTGGAAGACTTGTGTTTACAATATATATATATAGTACACTTACATCGCATAAAGCTGTCATGTGATTAAACAATTTGGTACATTTTATGGCAAGTGCTTCTTAACTTTTAACTGGAAGACATTGAATACACTGTTAGGTACTTTCATAAGTCAAAGGTTCAATCATTCATTGAAAGTTGGAGTTGCAGAAGGAAATAGACAAAAAGTTTCTCAAGTTGAATATAGCACTATAGAGGAAAAGTCACATTTATTACTAAATGTTTCCTCAGAATGGAATGCATCGATGCGCGAATTTGTTTTCACTTTTTTCTAACAGTTTTGTTTTCTATAGTTTTAATTTCGTCAACAGTCAATCTAAACTTTTATTGTTAGTCAAAAGTTAATTGCTACTATAATCTTTTTATATACAGGTAATTGAGGACTTTGAGGATAAGTACAATCTCAATTATGTCAGATTTCCCAAACACAAATATTTAATATACGTGTAATCATCTAAACCATGTCGGGAGCCCTCGCGACCAAACCCACTTTCCTTTATACCACCAAAGGCTGCATCCGCGGACGAAATTATTCCTTCGTTGATTCCAACCTTGAAAGTCAAATTATTTATTATATTTAGCATTCAAGCATATTGTCACACTTAATTTTGACTTGAATGAAATACACGAGAAATACATATAAATATTAAAATACCATTCCGTATTGCAAGTTTTTGGACACCCTACGAATTTGAGACATGTCATTACTGAAGAAATATGAGGCAAGACCACTACGTGTATCGTTGGCTGCTGCAAGCACTTCTTCCTCGGTTTTGAAACTATTACAGAAATAAAGCTTATATTACTACGTATTGGTCAATGTAAATAAATATTGTAAGATAATTAAAATCAACGTTTTTAAAAAATCATAAAATACAAGTTGCAATTCAATTATATTTACCTAATGATGCTTGCTACAGGACCGAATATTTCTTCTGTGTATAAATTCATTGATTTATTAATGTTCGTCAATAATGTTGGTTGGTAAAATGTTTTGCCTAAATCAGCAGGACAACCTCCAACTTCTACTTTCGCTCCCTTTGAAACGGCATCTTTTACCAAAGAATCCACCTGTCCAGTAATAGAGAAATTAGTATCATTGAAGTATCTCCTATGAAAAATCTATTAGATTATAAACGAATGGTTAATTTCTGATTAATTATTACCTTATTAAATTGTTGAACGTTTATCAATGGACCTTGATTGCTCTTTTCATCCAAACCGTTTCCGAGAACTAATGTAGACATTGCGGCTTTAAATTTTTCAACAAATTCGGGCAAAATACTTTCATGAACAAATACTCGATTGGTGCAAACACAAGTCTACATTTAAAAAATCGTTTTACTATAAATGTTCGCTTTGTGTGTTCATAACGAATCCCGAAGTGTGTGTGTGTGAGTGAAATATTTATTTACCTGACCGCTATTACGAAATTTTGAGGCCATCAAAGACTCCACAGCCTTATTTATATCTGCGGATGAGAATATTATAAATGGAGCATTTCCTCCAAGTTCTAAGGATAACCTCTTAACGGTGGAGGCACTTTGTTCGTATAAAATTTTACCCACCGCAGTGGAACCTGAAATGTACAAATTCTAGATATATAGATAATTTATACACAGATATTATCAGCAAAGTTTATCCATGCACAGCCAATATAATAATTACCTGTAAATGAAATGGCAGCAACATCGGGACTTTTGCACAATTTCAATCCAATTGCAGGACTGTTCTTTTTATGCGAAGTTACGCAATTAATGACTCCAGGAGGAATACTTGCTTCTTCCGCAAGACTACATAGCAAGAGCATAGAAAGAGGAGTATCTTCAGAAGGCTAATTGTAAAACAAAGATTATAGTGCTTACATATTAACTGATATGTAAAAATAGAAAATCTTTTGAAAAAACGTTAAAAAACTTACTTTAATAACAACAGTACAACCAGCAGCTAGGGCTGCCGCTGCTTTTCGGACTAACATAGCTATAGGAAAGTTCCACTAAATTCATACAAATTGGCAAAATTAAAACTGAACTAATCTTGGATTGGATTTAGTAAATAGACAAATGCATAATTTACAGGTGTTAGCATCCCTACTACTCCAACCGGTTGCTTAATTAGAATCATTTCCTTCGATTTAACTGAACTTTGGAGAACTTCTCCCTACAAAATCAAAATTATGTTATGTTACGTATGTATGTAAAGTAGGTTTACATTTCTGTAGAAATATAATTGTTGAAAACGTGAACTTACATGAATTCGTTTAGCTTCTTCAGCATAAAGTTCTAAGTAATCTGCACTATAAATTACTTCACCAATAGATTCCTTTAAAGGCTTTCCATTTTCTAAGGTGATGAGCTTTGCCATTTCATTTTGTTTAGCGATTAAAAGATTGTACCAGGATCTCAATAACATTGATCTTTCCTGCAAGAAAACGGATTATATACTCACGCATTAGCTGGCCGAACTTAACTTGTAAATGTAATAATAGGGCATTTTGTCAATAATTTTCAAATTTACCTTAGCTGTTTTTTCTTTCCAAGATTGAAATGCTGTATTTGCTGCCTGGATGGCTAATTCAGTATCATTCTCATTCATATCGGGTATCGAGGCTATCAATTCATCTGTAGCTGGATTAAAGACATCGAAAGTAGCTCCACTCTGTGCTGCCACCCATTTACCCCCGATTAGGGCTTTGTCATGTATCGAACGAGTTATAGCTGGAGCGACATAAGACATTTTTCTCTGCAACAGAAAATCAAAATTCGGTACACCCACCACAAAAACGGTACATTAACCATATAGTCCGGGCGTATCTAAATATGAGCTTGAGCTCCCCAGATTCGGGGGAAAATTCAGGGTGAGAATCTTCTCACTTTTATCTCTGAGCCTCCCCGCAAAATCTTTACAGCTCTTCCCCCTATTTCAAACTCTTAGATACGCCCTTGCTCCATATAATGTAAATCTGTACGATTATGTGAATACATTTTACTTACGTTGAAAAGCTTGTGTGTTGTGAAGAAAGTATTTATTAAAATTCTGTTCATATTGAACAATAAAGATTTATTACCGCTATAAATATTATACCCGAATTTAACCGAATAACCGGAATAAATTGTTTATTAATATCTTAGTATGCTGAACTCCTGGACAAGCTAAATTATTAGTAATTTCCAAGTGAAAAAATAAATGACTATAGTTTACAGTTTACATATCATTTCAAACTCACTCTGATAATTCGCAGCTGTAACAAAACTAAATAGCAAACAAAATTTAACTGAACTTAATTAAAGCGTCCTTGGCTTGTCACTTTGATTGATATATATACTAGTTTGTGTATTTGTATAATACTTTAACTATCTCCGGACTAAAAAATCAATATGAAATGAAATATTGCGGAGAATCATTTGAGACACATGAGAAAATAAGAGTTACATAACAAACCACACAAATACCTGCTGACTATTCTTCTGTAGTGTGACTACACGAAATTCTTATGCGCGCTTTTCTGGAATGTTAATACAAGTGGTTGGTTGGTTCGTGTCTGAATATAAATTATATAAATAAATAGAACATGACACAAAATTAATAACAGTTAAGTTTTGTGTCGTAATAACTCATAATGTCGCAAAAGACATCGTTAATACTGTGTTGCTTATTTCTCAACTACGTAAACACAACTAAAATTAATTGAAGTAAACAAAACCAGTGTTTGATTATTTTCTACTTCCAAGTTCCCTATACCACAAAAAGCATTTCCTGAACTCAGTTATTTTATTTTATACTTCACTGTTCACTTTTATGCAGTTATTAGAGATTAAATATTAAATAGGAGTCTTATAAATCATTACATGTATTCCGATTTAATTCTGTAATCGAAATGGTTAAAGTTTGACTTAAACTTTACTTTTATCGTACTTAAACTTCTTGTTTGTTATTATTAATTTCTGCTTAATTCAAAAACATATTCTATTCTGATTTTTCTGATATGTCATTCATTCAGTCATGTTTTTATTGGTTAATATTTTTGTAATGACAGGTATCATGTAAAAAAGTCTCTATTAACTTAATTTTATTTCGAATTATTGAAGCTCAATTAGTCCAATGTATCAAATGAACTTTAGGAATCGTGTAGACTTTTTTGTTTCGTCTTTTATAAAAATTCGGATTTTGGTATGTGGGTGACAGTATAATTTTATTTCTTATTCAAGCTGTGCTATAATGTTTATTGCTATATGAAATTAATTTAAATTGTATTTTTGTTTTTACAGAACTGATGACAGTTTCATCGGTAGCACCTGTCGTAGCGTCCAAGGAAGAGGAATCCTCGGCTTCGGCAGCTCTATTAGCAGATAGCATGTCGCTAAGCTATGCAGATTTTATCCACCCTGTCGGTGCTCTTGATGTCAATGATGATCAAAACAGTTACTACACTCCGTCAAATCTTCCTTACGAATTTCAAGTTATCGAACAGTCACCCGTTCCTTTGTTACAGGTTTTTAAGAAATATTAAAATCTTTAGACTTCTTGTATGGTTCAAGTTCAGTACAACATGCATATTTTAAACATTAATTTGATTTTTGTGTAGAATGCCGAGGACTGTGATCAAGATTTTATTGTAATAGCCGAATTTTCTGAGCTAGAAGGTCCAGTGCCGTTATGCACCATCCCTTTTAATGCTCCTTCAAAGACTGATATCAACCTTAGTTCTCTTGCCGTGCACCTAATGTCTACCGATTATCAAGTCAATAGTGTGTAAGTTGTTATGTTTTATTAACAAAAATTTGTGTAATTTTGTAACTTATGAATTAACTTTTCAATTTTGTCATTGAACTTTTTACAGGGGCCATTTTAAGATTTGCAAAGACACTCAAGTAATGAGAAAAAATGTCTTCAAGAATGTACATGTATTTATGCAATATTTCACTTTATATGACATCAAAGCCAGAGGATTCGTTAGGCCTTTTTGTTTTGGATATGTGTCTAAAGATCACGTAAAAATGGATAAGCACGTAAATGTTCTGATCACGGAATTCGATCGGGTAAATAATGATTGCCAAATATCTGCTTTTTGAATATGATATTTTCATTTACTGTGTTTGTATCCCATCGTATTATGTACTTATCGTTAACGTTCAACTAATTATGTACGCAGCATACTCAAATTTTAAAACAAGCCAATCGACAATGGTTTGCCAACGAGTTATCACAGTACCTAGACAAACTTAGGAGTGCAAAGGACAATTTTCTTCAGGATTTTATTCCGAAAAATGAAGAAAGAGATCCAGATGTTTTCTATTTTGAAGTTGGAGAAGGCCAAGAAGACCCTGATGCTATAACTCTAAACCAAATAGCCCATCAATACTCTGAAATAGAAAATATCCTCAGAATTGTAAAAGCAGCTGTAAGTTATCTCATTATCTCTTTTCCTGTGACAATTATTTTTTCGTCATGTACTACTACTAATAGTCATATAATTTATTTGTGTATTTCATTTTTTAGCACGACTCCACACTTGAATCTAAACTTCTGGAGTTAAGCTCAATACTTAATAGCAATAAAGATGCTCTCATTGTGTCAACGTTAGTGGAAAAGGTTAAAATTCCTTTATCTTCTAACTTCTGTGTAAATAGTTGTTCCAATGAATCGATAGATATTCCGCTGCTTCATCCTTTGAAAACTAAAGGAGAAAATTTGCGTCCTTTAACTACACTTGGTCAGTTGGGAGTAATCATTCTTATTTGGAAACTCATTGGTGTCTACAAACAAAGTCAATGTGATGCAATGTTCTCTGAGATGGATTCTTTTACAACAGAATTTAAAAGTTTGAAAACTGTGAATGAAACTCTTAATGCAAATTTGGAATCTTCCATTTCAACTGTACTAAATGCTAAAACTATGTTGCCAAATTTTATGGAGCAGCCTAGTGCTCAAATTACACATCTTGTGTCAAGTAGTGTTGAGGATCAAGACCAATCTGATGATATTCAAGATGATATTGAAAATGCTGAGTCCACCATTCAATTCTTGTTCAATTCTGAAGAGCTTAATGATATAATTGAAAAACTTCATTCCAATGTGCCTGTCGTGAGTGACAATGGCTCTGGCTCTTACCACACTGTATCAGAAGATGAATCTGACCTCAACAATCCAGTTCGAGTGAGTCAAGAATAATTTTGTGCAAATAATTGCCGTTTTATTGACTACTATGTTTATTTGATACATTTTCCTATACAATAACAAACACTGTAATAAAATATTTCTGTATTCAATGACTTGCAGGAGAATGGAACTGAAAACGAAAATAGTTCCTGTGCTTCAGCTTATGGTTCGGTTGAAAACTGCAGTACGCCGGATGATCCCAACTTAATCTTGCTTCCAACGAAAACGGAGCCAAGAAATCATAAAGTTTCAACATCTTCTGATTCAATATTAGTCAGTCGTTCCAGCGTTAGTTCTTTCAGCTCAGACGAAGACATGTCTTCCAACCCTGCAGAAACTTTCGTAATGCAAGTGTCATCCGAAGAAGAAGTAATCAAAAAAGTGCCTTGGTGGGAATGTGCAAGTCAAAAGCTTACAAGAGGCTGTCCAGGATACGGTCTATTGAAATTCATCCGTCACTACCATAAATTGGCTCACCATTTATTTTTCTCAATTTTAATCGGAAGGCCGATAATTATATGCGCGGAAGAAAAAAGACGGTCAAAGGTAGCTACAATACTTTCTGCATTAACGCCCCTTGTTTCTTGTTACCCAGACAGTCATTGGAAACTTTTAAAGTGGCACAGAGGAATTCTTGTAAAAACGCATTTGACAAATTATAAACTTATTGGATTATGTATACCTGAACGTCTGAACGTTCTCGACTTAATTCATGCTAGAGATCAGAATTTTGTAACAATTTTTAATGTAGACAGACATGCAATTCTAGGACCTGCTTATCAAGGGAATTTTTTCCAAAGTTTCGAAAATGCGTCATATAATGAATTGTTTCAATCAGATGTTAGTATTCTTACGTATATTGGGTCAATATTAAGCGAAATCGAGACTAAAGTATTTATGTTTAAGTCTCTTGAAGAAAGGAACGTATCAAAATATTTTAAGCAGCTCAATTTGAGAAGTTCTGATGTAGAGATTGTACGATTTTTGGGAAATATGGTAGGAGATGCTGATCATTGCGTTGATCTATTTTGAAATTTGTAAACCATGTCTGATTCAGGCTGAAATTTTAATTCTGCTTAAAACCCACATTTTTATAATCATTTGACACTTGCAGTGTATTAAATATATATATCAAGGTATAATATGCCTTTGCTCTGCCTTATATAAATCAATAGCATAATGTTATCAAAAGTTAGCAATACTGCAATTATCTTAATACTAGACCGATATGATATTATTGTAAACTGGCAGCGATTCCCACACGCCTCTGTCAGATATAAAGGTACTTAATCTCTAATATGTTTAATCATAACTGATAAATTCATCCAATGCGTATTATACCAGGAAACTTAATAATTGTAGCTTTAGTTTTGTTTGCACGATCGTGACATCATGAGGTGTAATGTGTACTTAACATGTGATTGAAAATAAAAATAGCTTTTATTGCAAGTTAAAATTTAAAGCAGTTTTCGTATGAAACTCATTGCCAATATTGTTAATAAGGACGGTAAGATAGTTATTGATTGATTGTTGCCCGTTGTTGGTTCTTCAGTGTTTCCTGTTGTTGGCTCTTGACTGTTGCCTGTTGTTGGCTCTTGACTGTTGCCTGTTGTTGGCTCTTGACTGCTGACTGTTGTTGACTGTTCACTGCATGTGTCCTCTGGTACATATTCAATGAAGTCTGTCGGATAAGACGCAGGGTAACCCTCTGGTCCAATCGGAAGACAGTCTCCATTTTGGGGTTCATATCTGTGTTTGTATTGATATAACTCTCTTGCTTCTGTAGTCCAATTGAATGCCATCACGATGTCTTGGAATGTTTTATTTTGCATAGACAAAGGAGCTTTAATCACAGGGTCTTCTTGTCCATCTTCCCTATAATTTTATAAAATTTTTACCGATTTATTAAGGAAAGACCTATTCCATCGCATTTCTTTACCAAGGTTAGATTTTAAGGTAAATGAATTGTTTTTAAAATAATGAGAACTTACAAGGGATATATTTCTTCGATGCCAAAGAAATCAAACAGTTCTTTTTCAGGCATTTCGCTGTTACACTCCACAAGGTTGGACATTTTCGGATAGTAAAAGAAAAATGCTATGCACATTTCTTCAGTTGTAGCCCTTCCTCCAATTACGGGTAGCCCTTTCTTCCACATTGTGTCATAAGTACATTCTAGAATGTCATTGGGGAACAAAATTACTAATTGTATCTCATAGCCGAATAAAATTCGAAAAATTGTAAGTGAACGTACCAAGCGTTAATCGATCACCCCTCTTGAACTTCAATTCCTCTTTCAATGGACGATTTTGTTGATAGTTAAAATCATAATTTTCATCGGTTATTGGATACTTAAGCTCTACTCCATCACGGAAATGCCTGACTTTCATTTTTCTACCTGTATAGTAAATAATACTAATATTATTAGCATATTAGCCTTTATACGTAGGTATGCCTAGATTCTAAGATTCTAAATACGAAACTGTAGCTTTCACATTAAAACATTCATCTGTCATCTCATATTTTGTCTCAATTATTTCAAGTAGTTGTCATTCATAATTAAAGATATCATAGGGGTTGGACACTCCGGAGGGGGTCCACGCATATATAAATAAACTGTCAAGCTTAGCACATGAAGCAATAAAGAGGCAACATTATTATTTTGTACAATGTACCTGAGAAATGAGAGTGCAAAAGAATGTTAAACACAGATATTCCTTCTTCGGGAAACTGATCTGTGCACGTCGGCATACAATGAGACACTGTTATGAAATTCTCCGCCATGGGGGGAACCATATGTGTGTAGCTTATGGTGGATCCAACCAAAAATTGAGCCGCATCAATTTTTCTGTTTTTAATTAACGAACAGTTTTAATTTCTACAGTAATATTATAGAATCATAAGCATTTGCCGCAATAATTTTGCGCTGTAGGCTTTAATGAATGTAATTTAGCTGTTAGTGACATACCTAGGTTCTTCCTGGTAATATACAACCATTCCTGTTTTGAAAGTCACATTTGCAAGTTCATCCGGGTTGTCATAATGCACCTCAAGCATATAGTAGTCATTGCTTTTGAGCGGAAATCCATAGTCTTCTGGGAACAAAGTTATCTAGTGACAAAAATATGACACACTTTCTTCATTAATTTTGTAATTTCTTATAATTTCCGTTTATAAAATAGGCCGTGATAATAAGAGTGTTTTTCATAAACTTAATGTATTCCAGTTTTAACGCAAATCAATTTTATGTGCTAGTACACCGGGCGTATCTCGAAATTTGCAATGGGGCTCAAACACCAAAAAGCGTCCAAATTTTGCGGCCGACTTTTTGTCGAAATCTGAGGGGGGGCTCAAGCCCGGTGTGCCCATACAAAGGTCTACTTAATAATTTAAGCTTAGAGTATTCAGTGGTATTGCACACCTGCCCTCCAATAGCCCATCCATATTGAATCCACTCACAGTGATGGAATGGATGGGGTTCTTCTGAATGATAACAGTCAGCTCCTGCTGTGCCTACCCATGGTCCAAAAAGTTCATCTTCATCCTGTCCTCCTGGAGCTGCGCATTTGTATATATCCACATGATGTGTGTGCTTGTAAGAGTCGGGACTCTCCAAAACTACATCGAACTAATCGTGAAAAATTTAGATTAATTTCGCTAATATATAGATGTTTTTGTACCAACTATTAGTAAATATTGGTTAGTACTTTCTCTTTACTTAAATTTAAACTTACCCCGACCATATGTGGAGTTATATTTCCAAATGAGGGAGTTCTGTGCATGGTACACCAATATGTTGTTAATGCGCTGGGCATTGTTGTGTTAGCTGTGAATTCAATGGTTTTAAATTGAGACAAATCTGGGTCAGGCATTTTCCCATCAAGTAAATTGACATTCCTTGAACCTCTGTTTGAAGTGTCAGAACCATGATATCTTAAATCATCTGTAGCTCCAATACTCCATATAATGCTTAATCTATCGCCCTATATATCAAATTCAGGTCCGTTTAGTCAATCTTTAGTTGTAATTACATTAAACAGCCATCACTTACATATATGCATTTTATTTTTCATGTAATATATTATTACTGTAATTTCTTGATCGTTCTCATCACAAGTGCTAAGCAATCTTGAAAATCGTAATCTTGTGTAACCACCCGTCTCATTTGCCTCAATCAGCTTGTAATCCTGAGTTGCATCGAGTGTGGGCGTCACTGTTCCTACCGCATGTCTATCCTAAAACAAAGTAAAATGTTCAGATTCAGACTGTGTAGCTTACAGCTTTTCTACATACAGGAATAAATTGTTACTCCCATAAAGAATTCATGATATGCTATTTCTAAAAGTAAAAAAAAACTAATTAATGAAACATTATTATATGGAATTTTCTACTCTAATGGGAAACTTTATTCTGGAATAATTCTATCTGTACATCAAAATAAGGCAACTTACTTCCAAATAAGGAGTTCCGTCATCGTGAACTCCTCCAATGACAATATCAGCACCAGTCATGCTTCCCATGGTGTTTAAGCCGAATCCAACAAATCCTGTTGTTTGAACTTCCAGATAAAATTCGATTTCTGTCATTTAGTATCGTCCAACTAGCTGTGTAGTTTTCATTTAATACAACTTCAACTTGCCCACAAACTAATTGCAGGAAGCAAAAAATTAATGCTAAAAATTTCAACATTTTGGAAGTAATTTGCGTAAAAGTATGTTACACACACTACACGCTCTCACAACGGTATTTCGAGCGTAAAGACAAAAGAACTGCACTAAGGCTCCAACTGTTCATGAACTTTAGTTCGCATTAATATCTGTTATCAGAGCTCATATCAGTCAAAGAGCTTATATTTTACTGATGAAACTATGAAATTGATTCACTCAGCATATTATGACATTACAATGATGTTTTTCATCATCCATAGCATTTGCGGATAAAAGTGTCATGTTATTCAATAAAAAAAAGGTATGTAATGGAATTTTACCTATATGGAAGGATTAATTTGAAATTAATTACAACAGACAATTATTAGCTTATTCATTCATATTAATCTTGTAAAATCAGCAAATCATTTATATAACCCTTTATATTACGAAATTCTACAATCAGCTACTTTATTTGTAGTATGAGTCAATCGCAATCAGGTAATGAGTGCGTAAGCACTTGAATATATTATAATACATATAAAGTGAGGTTGCAGGTACAAGACACAATGATACACATCTCTGGAAATAAAAATTTGACGAGAATTTTATCACATTGACCTTATCAATCATGAAATATCATGTAAATATGATCCGAAATGACAAGTGACTAGAAATGTAACGTACTTATGTGGATAATTACATTTTTGAACTTTCTCACTTTAATTGACACAAAGACAAAGTGACCGTTTCCATAAGTGGTTTCGGAACTTCACCACTTAAAAAAGGCTACAGAGAATTAGATTTTTAGATTTATATTGATTTATAATTCAATTTAAAGCCTTATTATCCACTGTTTTGCACTATTTGCACTTACAATCAGTACAACAATTTTACCCACTTAAGTTACTGAACTAAACTAAAGACTAAACCATTGTAAGCAAGGCTAACTAGATTAGAGTTTGAGACACTCCTTGGTGTAAGCAAACACTACAGTTATGTACATTTTATCCTTACTAAATTGTTGTAAGACAGACGGTGAATTAGCCTTTACAATAAAGCAATACCATCATGTAATGTAGGTAGTCAAGTCATAAGGGGAAAATAGTTTTTAAGTTTTTATTAGCATCACAAAAGATTACAAATGAATGATCATAATTTTGCTTGAGATAGTAATAAATGATACATGCATACATCAGTTTACATCATTTACTGATATAGACATCATATTCATCAATACATAATATCACTCAAATTAATTAGTACAGTAAGTGTCTAGATGTACAAAAGTTTATTGCTTTGCTTAGATAGGCAGTTTTGTAATGATTATGTAATTAATGTCAGAAAAAATGATTTTACAGGAGCGTCTAATCTTTTTACGTTTGGCAGACTAAACAAATTAATCGCAGAATTAATGGGGTCGGGAATTACTCATATAATTTTTATATTTATGAGTTTAAAAATTTAAACTTACTAATAATGATTATTGAAATCTACAGTGTATATGCTAATATTATGTATATGTAGGTCTGTTACTTTGTTACATGGGCGAAATGATTTGTTTCAATTACTGCTGAACTATCAGTTTTCTGTACCGGGCTCGTCACTGCGGAATGTTGTTGGCTCGTCACTGCTGAATATTGCTGAATCGTCACTCCTGAAAGTTGCTGGCTCGTCATTGTTCACTTTTGTTTTCTGTTGACTGCATGTGTCTTCTGGTGCATATTTAATGAAGTTTCTCGGATAAGACGCAGGGTAACCCTCTGGTCCAATCGGAAGACAGTCTCCATTTTGGGGTTCATACCTGTGTTTGTATTGATATAACTCTCTTGCTTCTGTAGTCCAATTGAATGCCATCACAATTTCTTGGAATGTTTGATTTTGCATAGACAATGGAGCTTTAATCACAGGATCTTCTTCTCCTTCTTCCCTATAATTTTTTTCATTTTATAAAAAATTGCTCATTAAAGTAGTAAAGATATATTCCATTGCATTCGACCCGACAAAATGTTTCATTTTGTGTTAGGATCAATAAATTGTTGTTTAAATAATGAGAACTTACAGGGGATATATTTCTTCAATGCCAAAGAAATCAAAAAGTTCTTCTTTAGGCATTTCGCTGTTACACTCCACAAGGTTGGGCATTCTCGGATGATAATAGAAAAATGCTATGCACATTTCTTCAGTTGTAGCTCTTCCTCCAATTACAGGTTTCCCTTTCTTCCACGTTGTGTCATAAGTACATTCTAGAATGCCATTGGGGAACAAAATTACTACTTGTATCTCAGAGCAGAATAAAATTCGAAAAATCGTATATGAACGTACCAAGCGTTAATCGATCACCTCTCTTGAACTTTAATTCTTCTTTCAATTGACGATTTGTTTGATAGTTAAAATCATAATTTTCATCGATTATTGGATACTTAAGCTCTACTCCATCACGGAAATGCCTGACTTTCATTTTTCTACCTGCATATTGATACAAAATATTAGCAAATAATTATCTGTATAATAATCTTACTACTAGTGGTACAGCCAGGAGTATAGCAACTTTTAATATTGTCAATACGACACTGCTGTAGCATATAACATTCGTATTCATCTCATATATTTTATCTTTTTGTCTGTTCATTTCAAACTTCAGTCATTTGTAGTAGTTATACATTCAATCAAGAGCGTATCTAAAATTACTGGAGGTGGGGTGGGATTCAAACAATCTGGAGGGGTCCATAATTATAAAACGAGTTTTATTATTTGTTGCCCTCGACCGCACATAATCAGTTTTTCCCGGAATCTGAAGGGACTTTGGCCCACAATCCCCCCTCCCCCCTGTAGTACGCCTTTGTGGGTACAATACTAATCTGCTAGTAAACAGTAAAGCTCAATGCACATGATACGTAGAAAGTGGCTTATTTCATTGTACAATTTTAGTAGAATGTACCTGAGAAATGAGAGTGTAACATTATGTCAAACACGGATATCCCTTCTTCGGGAAACTGATTTGTACAAATAGGCATACAATGAGCCACTGTTATAAAATTCTCCGCCATGGGGGGAACCATATGTGTGTAGCTTATGGTGGATCCAACCGAAAATTGACCCACATCGATTTTTCTGTTTTTAATTAAGTAATAGATAATTTTAATATTTCCATGCCTAATTCTTATCAATCATAGTCTCACCTCTAACATGTGCCGACTTCTAGAAACTCATTAGATTACAGTAAATGATAATTAGTCATTAATTGAATAGAGAATGATGCATTATTTGTGAACAATCAATGTAATACTCAATATAATATTTTAGACACTTGAATTAATGTATATATTAACTATACATAGTGAAATGAAATACCTAGGTTCTTCCTGGTAATATACTATCACTCCTGTTTTGAAAGTCACATTTGCAAGGCCTTGTGGGTTGTCATAATGCACCTCCAGCCTGTAGTACTCATCCCCTTTGAGCGGATATCCATAGTCTTCTGGGAACAAAGTTATCTAGTAACCAAAATATGACATTTACTGCGTCTCA
Source organism: Pogonognathellus flavescens (assembly GCA_019776165.1). Lineage (NCBI taxonomy): Eukaryota > Metazoa > Arthropoda > Collembola > Entomobryomorpha > Tomoceridae > Pogonognathellus > Pogonognathellus flavescens. The sequence continues at coordinate 11,025 of JABASD010001239.1, read as the reverse complement.
ATTAATTTTGTAATTTCATATTATTTTCCTTTTATTATACATAAAATAGTTTCTGACAATAAAAATGTTTATAAAAAAATTATGTTCCACTTTTGACAAATCAAAATTTGAATAAGTTAATTTTAAGGTATATAGTGGTATTGGACACCTGTCCTCCAATAGCCCATCCAAATTGAATATATTCACAGCGGTAGAATGGATTGGGTTCTTCCGAAAGATAACAATCCGCTCCTGGTGTACCAACCCATGGTCCAAAGAGTGTATCTTCATCCTGTCCTTCTGGAGCTGTACATTTGTAAATATCCACATGATGTGTGTGCTTGTATGCCTCGGGACTCTCCAAAACTATGTCGAACTAACCGTAAAAAATTTAGATTAATTTCGCTGACATGTTTTTATTGTTGATTGCAACAAAGATGTTTTTGACCTTACCCCGACCATATATGCAGTTATATTTTTAAATGAGGGGGTTTTGTGCATGGTACACCAATATGTTGTCAATGCACTGGGTAATGTTGTATTAGCTGTCATATTCCAAGTTTTAAATTTGGACAAATCTGGATCAGGCATTTTTCCATCCAGTAAATTGACATTCCTTGAACCTCTGTTTATTGCTCCATGATATCTTAATACGTCTTTAGCTCCGATACTCCATATAATGCTTAATCTATCACTCTATATCAAATTAGGTCCGTATAGCCAATCTTTATTTGTAAAATTACATTAAACAGAGTTCACTTATATAAGTATTAAGTATTTTATTTTTTATGTATTGATGTATTACCGTAATTTCTTGATCGTTCTCATCACAAGTGCTGAGTAATCTTGAAAATCGTAATTTTGTGTACCCACCCGTTTCATTTGCTTCAATTAGCTTGTAATCCTGACTTGCATCGAGTGTGGGCGTCACTGTTCCTATCGCATGTCTATCCTAAGAAAACTAAAATTAGCATCTAACTGCAATTGTACAGCAACAAATTGTTACTGCCATAATGGTTTCATGATGTCTGATGCAGAAGTTTAAATTAATACAATTAAAGATTATTCGTGATTTTTTTTAAGTTTTGTTAATCTCTGGAATAAATACATGAAAATGCAACTTACTTCCAAATAAGGAGTTCCGTCATCGTGAACTCCTCCAATGACAATATCAGCACCTTTCATGCTTCCCTTGGTATTTAAGCCGAATCCAACATATCCCGTTGTTTGAACTTCCAGATAAAATTCGATTTCTTTATCGTTTAGGATCGTCCAACTGACTGTGTAGTTTTCATTTAACCTAACTTCAACTTGCCCACAAACTAATTGCAGGAAGCAAAAAATTGTTGCTAAAAATTTCAACATTTTGGGTGTTATTCGTATGCAGGTATAGATTATATGCACTACACGCTCTCAAAACAGTTTTTGAACGAAAACTGCTCTAACTGTTCATGAACAAAAAGTCCTTTAAGTTTGCCAATTTTTGCCCTCTGAACTCCCTATTACAAAATCCTAGATACGCCCTTGGGTACTTAGGTTATGTACAATTAATTGTATTTTTGCATTACTGCATTTATAGGTACATGGAGTTTTCCCGATAGAAGGATTCATTTGAAATTACCAACATCAGACAATAATATCATTTTTATGTAAAATCAGTAATAGTGCAGCAGAAAATTGTTTATGAATTACTATAATCTTTTTCTTTTTACAACAGAATCTCATACTAGCAAAATCAGCGAGTCATAATCAGACAATCTGTTTAAGCAGGTTCAATTGGTACTTATCTCAATCTCTTGATATTAATTAGAATTTCATCGTTGACCTTTTGAAACATTAAAGTATTGTAGTGCTAAATGAGTTAATGTTAGGTACTTATATTAATAATAATTAAATCTTTTATTTTTCTCTCTTTAATTGTCAATTCAGCTTAAAATTAATGTTTTAATAAATAAGAACCACAGTTAGAAGAGCATTAAAAGATTTATTAAATTTTAAGACACAATCAATCCACTGCACTGTTTTGCACTATTTATTACTTATAATTAACAACAATTAATCTACTCAAGTTAAGGCCAAACTACATGTACCTACAGACCTACACTTTTAAGTGTATATTAAATTGTTTTAAGACCGACGGTGTATTGGGTAGAACTAAAGAAGTAAACGTTTCAAGCAACAGCAATGCTAATAATACCATCCTGTTTTCCTGCTTGGTAATCATTAGGGAAAACTAGTTTTTATTAGCATCACATTTTGCAAATGAAATATGCATTGGTATATATAATATAATTTTACATGGATATTTTACATGGACATATTTGTATTACTATATGCATCATGGAATAGCAAGGTATTCAAGGTAATATATATTATAAGAGCAAAAAATCTTTAAACAATTTGCAGTGCATTGCTATTTCGTGTACATTTTATTCCATGAAATACTCCTAATTAATTCAGGGTCTAGACAGACAGGGTTTATTGCTTAGAGGCAGTTTTGTAATGATTACAAATTAATGTCAGCAAAAACAGGAGCACATACGCATGTAATATTTTTAATGTTTTGCAGACTAAGCAAATAAATTTCAGAATGAATGGGATCGGAAATTACTCTGATAATTTTACATTTATGAGTTTTAAAATCTAAATTTACTAATAGAGTGCCTAAGCTCATTACACATATTTATTTGTTTATTTAAGCCTATTACTATGTTGCATATGGACGAAATGACTTTTTTTCCTTTCCAATTACAGATACATACTGCTGAACGATCAGGTGCATGTGTGCTTGATGTCGAGCTGACGGATAGAAGGTGATTGTGAGCCTTCCACGTACAAAGCTATCGTGTTGACATAAGAGATTAGGAATGTAGCACGGACGTCTGTTTGAGATTAAAGGTGATTCAGTTCTACATTTTCTTCGCATGATTAGATCTACGCATTGTTTATAAGCGCTTCCTGTAAGCATTCGCTTTTTAACCATTCTAAAATAAAATTACCAATTAAATTCATTCTCATTTTCCCCTTATATGCATTGCACTTTGCATTGGAAGTTAGTTCAGTACGCATCATCATATTAGAATTCAGAATGCAATGCTTTGCATGTTTTATAGAGTGGAGTAATATTATTATAATGTTGAAATTTAACACAGAAAAATCCTAAGAGGTTTTAGTTTTGTATTTGTTTATCTCACCTTCGATAATATTTTAACTACGGGCTAAACGACAGTATTTATTGTATCTGAAATGTCATTAAGTCATTAGGTAAGTGTTAAAAGCAAATAACAATGAACTGTAAAAGTACGTGAGGAAAGTTCCTGTTGTATATACATTGATATGCAAAGCAAAAGCACTAATAGCAATAGCTGCACAAAACGACATAATAGTATTAAATACTTACGTCAGATTTCTATACAATACTGAAACTCATAATATTAATATTTAGTATGTGCAGCTTCATTGAGTAATATCCGGTCGTACAATCCCTAAGACATGACTTAAAATATAACTACACAAGGCTATAGTATAGTAGAAGGATGCCTATCTACATACTAACATCTGTCGTACGTTTTTACACAGGCTAAACTAATAATACCTTGGTAAAACCAGGACGATCTCGTAATAATACCAATCATTCATTACCTTCTTGTTACCGCAGGCCTATACTCTGTCAAATGATGTGAAACTGTACACATGAACGGTAATGTTGAAATAATAAGTCATTTAGGCACATCTCAGAAAAAAGTTAGTATTTCGTGACATCCTTCACAAATAATGATTCATGAAACGCGAATGGAGTAGTTATTAAATAATATCGGCAGCTTCAGGTACATATAATAAAGGATGTTGCTTATACTACACCACCTTCCTTTAAATACTACAGGCACAAAGCATTATTATACGGTTGGGTATAATATAACCTAACACAATAATCTTGTTAACATTTATGCGAACGAATCTTACGTTACAAACGGGAAATCGGCATGTGCATTACAGTTCAGTCATTATAAGGAGGCAAGTATAGCCAGGAAGTTACAAATGACAATTTTTATTTTCCTTTTTTTGAAGTTTCATTGTTTTCAAGTATTTTATGATGTACCTACTTACCTATTTATTATTTTAATATTTAACTTTTGCTAATCTGTATTAGATTAATAAAAAATTGAAAATGATTGTGTTACATGTAAGATTAGAAGCAATTGATTTGTCACTTACATAAATACAATAACTTTCCATGTGACTATTGTAAACGAGCAGAAATGCTAATTTCACTCCACCCTTAATGATCTGTATAGAATTATTGTATAGGTACTTTAGGTAAATCTGTACATGCCTGTAAACTTCACTTACATTTTCTTTACTGTATATAACAGTTGGTGTTTTTAATGAGCTGATAATAATTCGACTCTGATTATGAGATTGACTTAGGTCTCTTTCGCTTCCTATACGTGTCCCATATCCGTGTACTTATGTCAGATCTGTAAACTGTCAGTGAATCAGTGTACCTAATGTTTTTGTAAGGAGAGCTTACAAGATTTTTTCTTCTTTAACAAGTAAAAGTGTTTTTGAAGCTACATATTTGAAAGGAAAACCGATCAATTGTTTGTGATATACTGTCTGTGTTCATTTCTTCACTTTGTGTCTACTTATTTTTGCTGTGTTTTTCTCTAATTATCTGTACAATTCTTAGAACAGTTTCTTCACTAAAATTGGATCAAAAATGTCAATAAACTTATTAAATCGAAATACGTATAGGCGAATACAATTTTCGTCAAACATTTCATATTTATGTGTTATTACAATTTTTATATTAATATCTATGCCAAATTATGGGATTTGTATACTTACTGGGCAAGGTGAGACAAACAAAGGCCACTCTTCCGAATCTATCCCACAATTTTATCATCAACAAGGTGTGTTACGTTTTTGTGTTTTATAAATTCTATAATTATTACAAATAGAATCAATCAAATACGGTTAAAATTTACTAATATTACTAACAAGGTTTATTTTTAAGTCTCAAAAATAGTTCCTGTAAGAAATGCCTCTTCGAAGGCAGCTATTATTACAAATCCAATTGGACGAGACAGTGAGTGATTTTCATACTTAACATTAAAAATGCATTTATTATTAATTTCCCAATTTTGCATTTCATACAGGTAGAAGGAAAGTAATAAATTCTAAAATGCAGAGAATAAACTTAAATCAATCTTGGTCTTGGCAAGTTAAACTTACATTTTGCTATCTGATTTTTAGGTGTAGGACAAGCAAGTGAATTTATCCCATCGCCAAGAGACATTACGAAAAGAAACACAGCTTTGAACAACGATTATGGAAACTCTCGGTCTTACATTTACCCAGGTGGTGGTGGAGGTTACGGAAACCAAGGAGTGAGTTATTTTTCCACTGTAAAAAATATAAGTTGGAAGTCTGTACGTCCATTTTATCTGATATTTCTACAAATAAAAGCATTTATACATAGGACAATTTAATTTCTTGACAGGAGCCATTTTGTTATGATCGATATGTGAAGGGTAATTGTCGGTATCGTACAGATCCATCAGACTGTTTTTCATATGAGTGGACCGCATATGCAACAATTGATATCAGAGGTGACATTTTACCAAAATTATGCATGAAATCGTCATTGAAATGCAAAAATGTGAACGTGTCATTTTTAAACGATACATTATTGTTCTTTCAGGTGTTTCTAATTTATATTCAATTCCTTCCGGACTGTATTTACCCGAATCACACAGTGGAGCTCAGTCACGTGTTAGAGTTTTCCTTAAGGTGTCCTGTTGTACTCCTGTAGTACAGTTTTACAGCTCGGGTACATGGGGAGCTCAAGAAAACAGTTGCGTTGTTGACATTAGAGGTATGGAATATTTCATGCAACCAATGCTGATTTTAACCTATCTGCAAACATTTTCATTTTTATTTATATGAAATGCGTTAAAAGTTTGATTCGCATTTTTAGAGCTACAAGGGTTGCATCCTGGAGAAATAGCTGGAATAGTTATTGGAGTGATAGCCCTTTTAATAATCATCATTGTAATAATCGTTCTTATTGTCCGAAAGAGAAGGAGGGATCAAATGCCAATTTTGGTAGGGCGTGCTCACATCGGACCTGCCAGCAGAGAAAGAGACAGGGACAGGGAACAAACTTCAAGACAATAAAATCTCGTTCCTGTTTACAAAATATTTGAGTTGTTGACAGCTTCGTTTCTACCACTTTCTACCACTACATATTCTTGAGCGTTTTAAATCCTATTGTAAAGTTATTAACAAGGGCGTAACTAAAATTTTGAAATGGAGGACATCTACATGGAGGACTCAAACGTAAAAAAATGGCTAATCATTTGCGGCCTTCGACTTTGAATTTTTGTAAAATGAATAACATTTTTCTGCAATCTTGGGGAGGGGCTCAAGACGAGTGAGTCCATACGCATACGTAGTTACGCCCTTGCCTAGTTAGCATTATAGTAACTTTGTACAGTCATGTAATGCATTTAGTACCAATGCCGACCTTTGAATTTTGCTTGCAAGAATTGTGAAGGTACCCCAGTTTGACGAAAGACATATCTACACTAAATATTATGCATTTTTTAAATTACTTCGTCGCATGAGTCACAGAGTATGACATATAACGATATTAGTTATCAAGGAGTAAAGGGAAATATCATATTAGAAATTCAGGGAAAACCATTGGTAATGTTATTTCAGACTAAAATGAATACTAAACAATTTCTTATCTCCGAAAGGTAATTTAGTAATATCCGTCCTGAGAATATACGAGATGATGAGGTGCTTAAACACACAAAATGAATTACTGAAATGTTTCATACAAATTCCTGCAACAAATATGATCATAATTTTTTAAATAACATTTAAGATACTTACCATAATAATAACTATGTTTAGTATAAAAGTATACTTAGTAAAAGTGCACATATCTTTGCATGTAGTATGTAGTATATAAGTAGTAGGAGCATAGCATATTGCAGGTATGTTTTTAAACACTCGTAAAATTTTTATAACAATATTTTCTTATGAAATATTCTTCTCTACGAGAGTACGAACTTGGTTGGACATTAATTGGTACTTATTTTTCGATATATATTCTACACTAAGACTAAGGTAATTGTGACGAAATATGTATGGCATTCACACATAAAATTCACACAGATAAAACATTGGGTACACAAAAATATAAATCAAAAAAATCAAAAATAGTTATTATTATTAATATTCATTGATACCTGCATTAATTATATGTACGATAATTCTAATTTAAAAAAACTTTACTTAAAGGTGTTTATGAATATATCGACAGTTTCTAACAAAAGTATTTATTACGTACTTCTTGCTATATCAATGGAATGATTAGAATGTAGCCCTTGATAAGTACCTTAAATAAATCACATAATGTAAATTATAAATTGTGTAAACGAGATGTGACTGTGACATTTTTCCGCATTGTGTAAGTGTCAGTAAGTAAATACAAGCAACGATTTACACACTGAAAGTGAAATCAATTTAGGAATTTACACCTCTTTTCATCGGGTTGTAGTTGTATTCTAAAGAATTTATCTACTACTCACCTTATCAACAGTTCTTAACGCAATTTATAACACCAGAAGCCCAACCTTCACACAAAGAGTTATAAACTATGGTATGCCAAGAATGCGAATCAAAGTTTCAAATAAATCACAAGTCTCGTGCTCGAAAATATGTGTGAAGTCATAAATTCCAGCGTGAAGGGTCTATATACATAATATTTGATATTAAACCCTTAATAGTAGTCATTGGTAAATGTTAAAGCCCTTCTTATGTCTATGCCATCGCAAAGTTTGTAGTTAAGTAAAAACAAGCATTGGATTCCACTCTATTTCATTTGTAACCCAATAATGACTTTCATGTTCATGTCATATTTGTGGTTTCATTTCTAGGATTACACACTATACACACCTATGTTGGTGTACAATGTGTAAGACAGAACTGCTAACTGACAGCAGTAATGGTGAAAGGGGCCTCAAATTATATTTAAATGAGATTCAATTGATAAGCTAACTAGAATGAAAATCTTTAATGATTCCCTTAAATATTTACTTAGTAGTTCACAGTGTGTGTATATTAAACATAAGTTATAAATAAGCATTGGTAATACATCCTAGACTTACTAACAGTTTTGTGCGATACTTATATACGAATGGGTTGTCTGTCCGTCTTGAGATGATGATGGCTTCAAACTTGGTGCATGTATTTTAGGAGATTACAAGAAGCTCGACGATTAGGTCAACCGTTCGAATCCTTCATGACTTGACTTCATGACTGTCACAGTTTTACCATAATGCATTAAGGCCGTATACAGAAGGGTGCAAAGGGGTAATTGCCTTTGCCATTTGCTAAGTAAGGATAAAGGATGCAATTACCCCCGCAAGACCGGGTACATGATATGAGGCAATTTGCCTCCTCCCTCAATTCCGAATAATGTAAAAAAATTGCAAAAAATTCCGCAATCGATTCATACCAATCGTTTGACAAAATAAATAGTAAAATTTCTCAAGATACTTATTTACATCATTTGACAATTGTTTACCTACATTTAACTCCTAATGTGTAACTAATCCTAATAAAATAATAATAGCTCTAAATACCGTGAGAGTTATAGAATCTGAGACGAAGGAACGGGATCGTTTGTTGTTGTGATGATTAATAAATAGTAACCCAATCGTATATATAGATGTACACACACCTATATTTCATGTGAATGGATTCATCAAAGTTAGACTCATGGTCAGTTTTACTAAAAGCCACTTTAATGCAGGCGTGTCCCTTTCTGCTGACCGCACACCGTATCTCTGCAGGTATCTATTCACTTTTATCAAAGCTGTGCTCTTATAGTGGGGTATCAATAATTCTTGAATAACCAAAGGAATTTCCCTCAAGGATTTGTTTACATTTTCATTTCAACCGTTTCCCTTTCTTTTGACTGCTTCTACCAGCAATTTCATGGTGCGTAGTGCGTGGTCCATAATATGCTTCTTGTTGTTAGGATAACATTATAATATGGTCACAAAAGATGCGACAGCGACAGACATTACATTATTATAAGGATATCTTCGCGTGACCCTTAGATTTTTCCGGCGTTTGTTCTATTGGGTTAACTCATTCATTCTTATATGAACAGAAGTAACTGTCATTGTTTACAGGGGCTACCCCTCTGTCAAAGCAGACATTATATTGTGTAAAAACTTTCTTCGCGGCTGAAGCTAATACTATTAATCCTTTTGTATTACAACCAACCTTTAAAATCCACACTCTGTCGGAAAATTTTTCTCAGGGCAGCTTACAACTTACAATGACCCACATATAGGATTAAGTCTGATGTATAGCAAAGCAATGAGAAAAATTCCTTTGAAAGTAGAAGTTATAATGTGGTGGGCCTATGGATTTGCATTCTTAGAGCAGGGCAATTCTTATTTTAACACACAGTGTAGAAAGATCTGTAGAATCTTGCCGATCCGGACTGTTCACTTTCATGTTGTTGTAAAACGTGTTTGGGGAATATCCATTTCTGCAAGAATTGTTTGACTCCCTCCGAATAGACAACTTCATTGACACTTTTGCTACTATGTACCACTATCCGACCTAAAGATATAAATAGTGGGTTAAAACAGTTTCTAGGCATCAGTTTTCATTTCCCTTTCATTGAGATCACATCTTCCAGCAATCATGCAATCCGTAAGAAATTATTCCAATCAAAATTTTAGTGATATTCATTAGAAGAGTTTAAATTATTATAACAGTTTCAAATTTCTAGTTAGTTTAATTCTTGATAATTTCATTTCATGATAAAAGTTTCTAATTTCTAATTAATTTTAAAAAATATCAAATTATTATTAAATGTTTCACTATTTCCTGTTCATTTCAATAAAACTTTAATCTTACTGTATACATGAGACAGGACAGGAGAAATATTGGACTATGTATTATTTTATGTTGTATTTCTCATGTCTCGGACTGTAGCAAAATATAAGAATCTTCCCACTACTAATTATTTCAATAAATTTTAATTTCCGAATTCGGTTTATTTGTGTAGGTATACGCATTGGGGCTAATTTTAGCCGTATCAGTGTCCGCACAATTCCCAGCAATTAAGAATCCTACACCCAAAGTGTCGTTGTTTAGCAGACTGCCTCAAAGTGGAAACAAATTTAATCCAGGAAGTCACACATTCCATGAACCCGCAGTTCAGACTCCTAAACCAAAATCAAATGGAGGGCGACCTTTTGGAATAGCTGTTCCATTTAAAAAACCTGGTAATGGTCCATCATTTGGTACGCCTGTTCAACCTGCAATTCAAACTCCGAAGGGTGTCTCATCTTCAGTTAAAGCTAATGGATCTTTAAACGTAAAATTGACGGCTTCCTCTTCAAACGCCTATGAAGCTACTTTAAAACCCCCAAAGCAAATGCAAACAGTTTATGGAAAACAACCTGTCAGAAATTACGGAAGCCCACAGTCATCTCCGCAAAGTTATAGTCAGCCCCCACAATCTGCAGTCCAATTTTATAACAAGCCAGCTCAGAATACTGTTCAGAATTACAATAAACCCTCTCAGCCAGATGTCCAGAGTTATTCTCAACAAGCTCAGCCTAATATTCAGAGCCACAATCAACCCACCCAGCCTGCTGTCCAAAATTATAATCAACAATCCCAGCCCCTTCCCCAGAAATACAGCCAAATCCCACAACCCGCTGTCCAAAACTACAAACAACCTGCTGTCCAGAGCTACACTCAACCCGCCCAACCTACTTCCGAAAGCTACAGTCAACCCGCTCAACCTGCTATGCAGAGTTATAGTCAACCCATTCCAACACCAGTGCAGAGCTACACTCAACCCGCTCCAGCACCAGTCCAGAGTTATAATCAACCGGCTCCAGCACCAGTCCAGAGCTATAATCAACCGGCTCCAGCACCAGTCCAGAGCTACACTCAACCCGCTCCAGCACCAGTCCAGAGTTACACTCAACCCGCCCC
>JABASD010001238.1:0-44302 GCA_019776165.1 Pogonognathellus flavescens | reverse complement strand
AAATAATGATTAGGTAGTCTGCGAAATGAATAATATAATGGAATGTCCTATGTAATACAAAAGATGCTACGTGCATCTTGAGATAAGTAATTGTATAGGTACAACATATGGATGATATTTGCACTTAATTGGTTCACTGGCAATTTAGAAGCGACAAGTGCAGGAGTTGCATACACGGAAGGAGCAGCAGGTGAATGAGATTTGATGGGTTTGCAAGGAGGATTTGATTGAAACGAGTATTGGCTAAAGTTGGAATTTCAATGTGACTCTGAGATACAAGTTTGCACCGTTTTGTTATATTTTACATTCCGTCTTTGCACAATGAAGTTTTGTTGGTATTTAGTCTGATTACCGGTTTATATGACACAACATAACTAAAGATTATATCCTCATTGCGCGTTCAAGTAAGTGGTGTAGCGTAAGTGCACCATGAAGTCCACAAATTTCTCAGTTTAGTTCGAAGGCAAAGAACGTGGAACATATAGAACATGCCATGGTGGATATCAATGTCAGCATATTATCTGTATTGAGTTATTCGCCAAGCTTAGGCATAGTTAGTGGTTGTTTGCTGGTCGAAGAGAACTGTTAAAAACTGCTCTGTACTCAGCTACTATTGTGGATCTGTCGCAATTTTTTAGTGTTTTAATAGAGTGGAATTCGATGATCTAGGCTATAGTCTATAGACTGACTCCTTGCTATCGTTTAAGTCTTGTATTATGCAGCACTCACAGATTCAAGTTCAAAGCAAAGGCCGTGTGGCGACTCGAATCTCGCTTGATTACAATTGGCAAAAAGTTCAAGTTAACTTTCAGCGAAAACATATTTTACTATAAACTCAGTCTCACTCGCTCCTGTCAGTAATGTCTAAACTGAGAGCATATTATATAATACAGATAATAGCAGGACCTATACGGCTATATCTATAATGCCCCTATTCATTCTACTGCACTTGTTTTGCAAACTATAATAATAAAAATAATATTGTATGCTGCACACCTCACTATTCAGTGCAAATATCTTTGTAGCTCCTTTCGGTAGTCTTATGGTGACTTGTCTTTAATAATAACGCGAAGTGATCTCTTAGAAGCATCCCAGCAAGCAGATCAAGAAATACATGGCGTACATTTTTCGCAGAATATTTTTCTCCATTTCTGACTCACTTCAGATCGCATGCAGATATTTGTAAGTATTCAGCAGTATGTGCCTAAGTGCATTGTGTAGATATGTAAGTAGTTGGAAGTAGCAATACCACAACACATACCGCATATCTGTAATATCGTAGCTGTATAAGACTAAATTCTTGTAGACTAAGGCTGTATTATTACAACACCGAGCAAAAAGCGTGTACATTTCTCTTCAGTTGCTTTATTGCTTTGCATTACATAAGGAATCTGTAGGTAGGTACAATAACACACGGCACAATCGGGGCAAGGGAAGATGCGTTGAGACAAGTCTCATGTCAGCTTTCGCTGTAAAGATGCTGAAATGAGAGTTAATGAATTCTCAGGTTCTGTGAACAATTGTGTCAAGTTAAAGAGCCTTTATTTTCATTTCTGCCAAGCCGTCAATTTCGTGCAGCCCTTCGGTTGTGTAATTCTCCGAGTCGTCAAAAACGCCCAATATCTTGTTAAATCTTTATAGAGGAAAGGTGTTACTATAATGATAAGGTTTAATGCAGATGTTTGTGTATTAGAGAGTATGTGCTGTTTGTATTATACCTACAGTAGCTATTTACCAAATAGGATGATAATATGGTCTGTACGTGTGTGCATTACCATTTGAGTTGGTTGTTGAAAAATGCTGTTACAGTCCTTCCTCTCTACCAAGAACTCCCTTGGTGTTTGTCGTCGATGCCAAAGGAATATAGAAATCCATTTAGACATTTTATTAGCATTTCCATGTAATTGTTGGGAGAGAGATAGTTATTATTGTACAATCGATTTACTTACAGTGAGTTGTTTGTTGTTGGACGGAGGAGAAAAAGTTTTTAAGGGTTTCCAGTTAAGCTTTTTGTTTGAATCCCATTTGTGATTTGTTTTGCCTTTGCTATTGTACTTCTTATGGGCTTGCATTATTATATCTTCACATTTAGGTTTCCTTTGGCAGTAGTTGTTAGTAGTTTGTTAGTCGTGTGGGATGTTTATAGAGCAGTCTGAGAACAGACGAGAGTTGAGTGAAATGAAATGGCCTTACCTTGTTCTCTTCTGCGTGTCTCTGATGGCGGTGGCAGTGGCATTATGCATTTGTTGTACATATGTAATAACATTATAATCGTGGACCTGGCTTAAAAGCCATTATTAAATATAATGGTTGGTTTTGTATATGTATTTGCGGTATACCAGCAGTCGCATTGGAGGTCGTGCAAGCCGGTGCACTTATTTTCGTACTCTGCGGCAAATTAGCTCAAATAGTAATACAATTGGATTGCTATAATACTTAAAATTATTCAGATATGTATTTTTACAAACAGCCGTTGAAAAACTGACTCCAATTAGTTTTTCTAAATCACCCAGGCGTTTTTTAGTAAAATCCTACAGGTGATTTTGATGAAAAGTTAAGCTTGAGCACCTGTAAAAAATTACGAGACACTATTAGGAAGCTTTTTAATTGTCCCGAGACAATATGTTATTGATTGCCTATATGTCATTTACTTAAATCCCTATTAAAACAGTATAAAGTATAGAAAAAGAATCGGTTCGTCTCAGGTCTAGACAAATGTGGAGAAATTAAGACAGAATTTGTGGAACGGCTGGAAGTATGATTAACCGACAAGTGGAAACTTTTTTTAAATTGTCCTGGTTTTATTGCTTCTCAATCGGTATGTGATTGACCACGGTAAACTTTGGACCGGGAATGGGCGTGCACTTGGTCGCACACATGCATCTGAGAATTCATCATAATATAAATAGATATTTGAGCATTTTTTGAGCATGTAAAAATGTAAAGTGGGATTAGTTGACCTACACACATGCTCATTATTTTGAAATATTTAAATTTGAGTGTGTTTATAGTTTTGTGAAGTTTATTACGCTTAAATTAACTAGAAAAAAGCGGAAAGAGCACAAAGAGTTGTTGATGAAAATAGCTTTGTGTATCTATAAAATTTAATTGTATGTGTAATAGAATGGCTAGCTTTGAAGAGTAGTGTGTTTGCTGAATGGCATTGTAAAGCAAAGCATAATAATAATATGTGTTTAGCCACATCACACACTGCACATAGGTATTCCTATTAGCATTCATTTTACACTGCCCCTTCTGACGCTGAAGATATTCAGCGGCAGAGAACAAGTACCTACTTTGAGAAATAATACGAGGAAAATCAACTCTGGCTGTTAATGTTTGGAATGTAATAGTAAATGCGTATGTATGGACTTCTTCTTAAAATGGCAATGAGCAATGCAAGCAAAAAGCAAGTTGTTGTGCTTCTATTCTACCCAGAGCTGCGTGCATGAACGTAAACCTCCCGCAGAGTTGAATTGCAAAGTTTGCCTTTAAAACCTCCGACAGGTGAGTGAATGAGAGACAAGGCAAGACAAAAGTCAAAGTCATAAGATCTTACAGACAGAGCAGGCTGAAGACCGAAGCAAACCATTTCATGATCTTTAGCAATTGCCGTCTTCACTTCAACTTCAGAAGTATTTCTTGTGAATTGACTGATGTTACTGCTACAACTACTGAATGAACATTTAGCAGACGTGTCCTTCCCTACATAATTTCCACAACTGTATATACACAAGTCCTTAGCGCTGTGATACTTTTTTCTATTGCTCTGGGTAAACACAATCCATTTGCATTCGCACAATACGAAATTTGGCTTTTATACAAGTACAACTATTAACTGGCTAATATAAAATACACGCAGAGGTAGGTAGGTACGGACGTGGTACATGCCGCCACAATAATGGTAATAATAAGTAGCAATACTGCAGGTAGTAAGTATTTACTTACATGTGCAAAATAAATTAAGGTGTATCGAGTACACAATGCGAGGTGTATCCATTTCTTATTGTGCATTATCAACGCTATGAATTACATATCTATGTCTACTTTGCCCACATTATAATGTATAATGTTGTTGGGATGTGATGGGCAATGAGAAAATACAATTAATAGATGGCTGAACAGAAGAGAAACGACGTCGCAACTATAAAGTACACCTTGCCGAAGGAAAATGCAATTGAAATTTTTGAAAACCAATTGAATAGGTATTATGTAGGAGGTATGATATATGGTGAATACAGTTTCGTCATGAATGAGTTTGTAATGGTTAAAAACGGAGATTATCTGCGTACACAGCGGAATAGAAATATAAAAAGAGAGATTTCGCAAGAGTGGTTGCGGCAAACCCTTGATCGTCTCGGCAGGGAAGTCAGGAGACTTGAGACTGAAACCAATGGCATGAGCAAAGACAGAAATAAACAAACGCATGAACATGACATTGCAAATGGAGAGAGACGACAACACAACAGAAATAGTTGGAGGCAGCAACAGCACCAGAAGTCAAAACAAAATCTCCACAGAAATTCCATGCTTTTATTTCCACCCGATTGAGAAACTCAATGTGCGCCTTCATTCTTTTACGCATAGGCAACAATCGTATTATGCCTACGCACATTATTACAAAACACTGAAAATAATACTGCAGGTTGGATAATTCTTTTTACTACTTACTCAGTACTTGAGCACTGATGACTGACTTGACTGTTGCTCAATAATACAGAATACTGACTATAGGAGCAAGAAACGAAGAGACAGAAGAACCCAAACACAATTCAATGTGCAGTTCATGAATTTCGGTTCAGAATTCTTTCAGGGTGTTCTGTTTTCTTTCACGAATAGATAAATACATCAATCGACATTGTCCCAGAATGAATTACCTACGGCTACTGTATTTGAACTCCAATGTTTACATTAACAATAAGGCAGTGCACAATGTGTTATGTGTATACGCTGAAATCATTCTTATAGAGACCATTCTTCTATTTTGTATATTGTGCCAGTGAATGCGTAGCGTTTTGCTTTATACTTCCATTGCTAGTGTTTCAATTTATTTCTACATAATATTAGCAGTAATTTACAATGGAGCAATGCAATGCAGTAGTGTCTGTATTTATAGAAAGCAAGTCATTTGTTTCTGTCGCATTGTGTAACGTGGAAGGCATGGGATGACGGCTACAGACACAAATCCTCGGGATCATTTGTCGGTGACATGACATGACAACAACAAAATAAGAAAATCTCAAGTTGAAATAAACTCTGTAGGGAATGTGTATCAAAGCTACACATAAATAATGGCTTCTATTTACCTTATTCTGTATCAATGCTCTGTAACGAAGAAAGATTCACCTTGCACCCATTGTACTCAAACTTAACACCAAAACTATACAAGTCGGCGACGAACATCTTCCGCCTTTCAAGTAATTCTCAATTCTTTTTACCGTGAGACTACCACACTATATTATATTTATCATTTCTTCCATTACCTCACAGAATAAATATATACTGCCTCACCTCAATCAAACCAAGGTAACCAACATTAAAATCTAGAAAATAGTACAAAGAACACTATTTAATTACACCAGAAATAACTTTTTTCTCCGTACATTACATACACAACCAAATATACACGTTGTTAACGAATCCTATAGACATTTAATGTTTTCTGGTTAACAATTGAATAACAAACCAAAATTATTACGTTCTACTAGACCTGTACATATTAGTATTACAGTTAATGAACTGAAAACAGCATAAAATTCCTATCTGCAGCTACAATCAAATCTGGAATTGTAAATGCATAATGCATGTGACACTTTCATTCAGAGATTATGCTTCCTTAAAAAGCATCATTTAAAAACATGCGACTTCTTTCACCTCATTTATATATAGCCCAGCATAGTTGTACTAGAGTGTGTTTGTTTATGGCCTATCTCCAAGAATAGTCTTACATACGAAACATGATAATTTCTGTGATGGTCCGAAGTGTACAGTAGTGACTACGATTAAAAATCAGGAGTTTTGTGATAAGTTACATTATTAGAGACTGTGAGGAGAATGAGACGAATGTGAGAGGAACTGGAGTAGTCAAAGGGACTAGACTGTACGAGTTAACAGCCTAAGATAGAGAACTGTGTGTGTTTTGTGAGAGAGAGAGAGTTGACTGATTTGATAGTTCTAGTGTTATCTTGACTTGGTTTAGCTGAATAGAATTCCTTTTCTTTTCTTTCTCGCTTCTTGTTCACCTTTCTGCATTCAAACATTAGTGGATCCATTCATTTGTCTGATCTGTTCTGTTCAGATAGGAAAAAACAGGTTTTTTATGATACGGAAGGAACGGCCACCACACCACACCGTGCACTGAGAGTAACATTGCATCACATCCACCATACGCACCACACGTATAATATTCTACCTTACCTGGATACCTAATCATAATAACCGCTTATATACATATACAGTGCCTATATAGGTACATAAGATTATTATATGTATCTTGACTCGGTAAAAGCCTTTCTTCTCCTTTACCTACACAGGAATACACAGAGGATACTCGATATAGTTAAAATCACGCTCATAGTTAAAGATCCTAATATATATTATGCTATCTGTATTTCTGTATTGTATTACCATTATTATATCTGTAGTAAGTAATACTAATACTTGTTTGAGTTCTGTAAATACTATATTATACCAATGTGTGAAGAGGTATATAAGAGGAACATGTTGGATGTAGCTGCCCTTATTACGTGATATGAGGACGAGAGAAGGTGCATTTACAGGTACAAGTAACACGTATGTGTATAAAATGTAGTAAAAGTAAAATGTATGATGTAGCGTAACAAGTCAAGTCGTCATCTTCTCCTTTGCTCCGCTCTATCTCTATTTCTGCAGCTAATAGCTAATTGTATACACTGAGGAATATTAAAGCCAATGCAGGGCAGTTAGTAGCCACATTCACACTATATACTTATCAACCTGAGTGAGTTTAACAGGTAGGTAAACTGAAGCACACTAGGAACAAACGAATGAATTGAGAAAAAACGCTGTGGAATTTCCCCGAAGCGATCACTCGGCGGGCATCGCCAGTCACAGAGAAGCACGCACAGGTTGCTTTTCTTTTCTTCTCATCTTCACTCTTTATCTTTCAATTCCTCCTTTTACTACTCCTGTCTTATAGGCATATCCATCCATGGATACCCAAAACACGTTATATATACAGCTTCTGCACATACTACTATAGATATTTGTATATTATTATTAATATATATGAGCACTACTTCTGTTCGTTGACATTTCATCATTTCATGGAGTCAAAATCACGTTTCTTAATGAATGTCACAAAGTACACAGAAATCATCGCACTCATCATTTGTGTTTTGATTCCGTCAATTAGTTAATTTTATCAGGGATTATTCTGTAATGAGGTGGTTGAGTTTTAGCAATAGGGAGATATGAGATTATGGTTACCTTTGCTGACATGAACGACCTAGCACATACAATAGTAAAACATTACACTCCACCAGCTAGGTATATTTGTGTTGTTTGCTGAGAGTCTACAATACATTCATAGATTTCTCTATAGATTTCTGTTGCTACTTGGTTTACATACATTATCATTACTTTTAGCCCTTTCTTGTCAATACAGATATTATATGGTTATGTTCATACTAATAGAAGTATGTAATGTGGGATACACCATGCGAGGGTTTAAGTTACACAGAGTGCTGCGTCTGCTGCATGGAGCTTTGGATGCTGATGGGATACACAATAAGGAATCTGTACAGATTCCTCTGTGTTGCTGGATAAGTACGCTACCACTTTAGACTGAGACTATGGTAATGGTAACTAAAATCATTTTGTCTTTCTTGAGCTGTAAAAAATATACGCGGGACAGGAGCAGAAAAACAAGGTTCGAGGCGGTTAAAAGCGGGAGCCAGTGGAATTCACTTTCTTTTCCTCCACTTGCCATAACATTACATAACATCTCATAAATGCCCACCTCTTGTTTGCATTTCAACCAAACTACCTGACTGCATAGAAAGCTAGACCCATTCGTCTCGCTATTGGTCAACACTCTTAACTACTGCAAATCCATTGCCATAGTCAATGTACCCCAACTAATTAAAATACCAAGCATGCCACAAACCTTTCTTTACAATTCCTCACGTCCTCAGCAGTTACTAAAATATCATGTTCGTTCCATGAAAATTCATATTACAACTCTCAGGTCATTTGCTTTTCCTGTCAACTGTGCCGATTCGTTTCTTCATAAACACCTCTGAGCTGAGACAAATGAGATATTATTTCACCTTATTAAACGGAAATGTAATTCTATATTCAGTTCCAGAAAGTAGTAATTATGATGAACCAATAATACAGGGCAGTGCCACTTGTATGACTGTACAACTTAGAGAGAAACTATTACCACAGGAATTCCATTTCTATCGGTATATGCGACTATGTAACTCATTTTTGCTCTGAATAGGAAGTAATGACTTGACAGGGCAATGTATAATGTTACATATCTTTAGTTGGCAGTATTTTATAAGGAATTCTTTAATAGAGTACTAATCAGTCAGTTCAGGTGTTGGCGTTACTGCCAGTAGAGTACTAATGTTTTACATAGAAATAAAATGCTTCTAACTGTCCCACCATAATATTAGAGTGTAATAATCCGGACTGCACATACCTACTGTGTGTTTTAATTACGAAACAATGCAATGAAAAGCAGGAGCAACAAATTCTTGAGTTGAACATTCATAAATCACAATGTGAAGGCCTGTGAATATTTAAGCTTCATATTATTTGGTTGTTCCTAATGTCTCCCTCTGAACTTCTACTAAATATGCCTTGAGTCTTTAATATTAATTAGGAGCCTCTACTCATTTTTGTCTGCAGTACATTGGAAGTGAATCATAAATGCCTATTTTCGACATAGTTATGGAACTTATTATTAATGCAAGACATGACGAACACACACAGCACCTGACTGGAGTAATATTGTTCTGTGTTAGTATTCAGTTGCCACAGTAGACGTATATTGTGTTGTTTGTGCGATCAATTTTGTTGAATCTGATAGGACGGCTGTTTGATTGTTCTTGGTCTATTAGTAGTAGCTTCTATTAACCACATAACACTCAGGGGTCAAACAGATACAGCAGATAAGACTCTCACAGCAATAAAATCTTGAGTCAGCCTTTCTTTAACCCTTTAGGTAGGTGAGTGATGTGTATGAAGGTAGAGAGTCCTTTCTGTGTATGCAAATGGGCTTTGGCTTTAGATTGATTGAGATGAGTCACTGTGGCTTCCGTATGTGTGTAATTCTGTGTAAGTGTTGCATGTGTTTGACTGCTCACTTTATTTATTTGGCTCGGTACAGATTACCAGATTACCCTCCCAGCTTTGTCTGCTTTGTGTGTTCTTATTTCTAATGCATGACTGTTTTCGTATATTTATCGGCTCCACTATTTTCTTATTTACACTCCAGCCATGCAAAGTGAAATCCAATCCACTTACAACACAGATTGTATTTCTATCTGATTTAATTTAGAACAGTCTTATACATACCATGATGGCTTGTCTGTTAATCTGTCTACAATATGTCCTGTCCATCTACTGCATTGATAAATATGGCAGAAAGCAAATTGAATTAGTCACAAATGGGTTTTATAATGTATAGGTGAATTTGTGTTTTCATTTCAGAGTGTATGTCTTTACGGCAAAATGTTTTCATGCATGAGCGGAGCTTTATTTATTTAATAATGTTGTTTTTATACCAATTGGATTTAAAATGTTTTTATACTTTGCTTGTGTTGAAAAGCACATGAATTGAAAATGGAAATGTAAAGTAGAAACTTATGCATATTATTTTAATTAGATAGCGTTTCGTTAATATAATTTTGTTGACTGACGGTTGGGCATTATGGGATATGTTGAGAATAAAGATTAGTTTATACTTGAAATACGAAATGTAACGTCATCATTTACTCTGACGATTCAACTGTTAGTTGTTCCTGTAACATGTTTCAAAAAATCTGTTTTATCATTACCATATTAAGTAGTCCGGAGTCCTGCAGTACTTTTGATATCAGTATGACGAATTTATGTCAACCATGACATCGTACTTATTCCTGAAGATAAAAACCGATTTACTCAATCAACTGTTTCAGTGACTTGTAGGATATAATTTAAGGTTGACCTTCGTGGACCGTCTAAGAGTCTAAGACACATAATAAGTGTCTTACAAGACGATAGTGATTTTTAGTTTCAGGAAGCTTTATATATCGATTTATTTATATATAGCTTTATCGATCGATATTCCATAACATACGATTACCCAGCTGTTTTGTAACATTTAAAATGTTATCTTTCATCATTTTCCAAAAAAGATAAAAATGCTCATTACGATTTTATCCACAGACTAATTCAACACAGTCTGTTTAAGTCACGCGTATCAAAGCTCTATTATCTGTATGACTACCACACAGTCATAACTCTACTCATAATCGAGATATTATAAACATCATAAGTTCATGGACACGTCTGCACATTGACAGGGTGGAAATAATTACCAATTACCAACATAAAATCTTTAAAAATCCTTCCGATTTTCAAATTTTTTTAATTTTTAAAGCACAGAGATAAATACATTTGCCTAGACCACATACATATGTATAATACCACAGATTTATAATTTTCAAATACTTACAGGGGACTATGCTCTCTCAATTCTCTAGCATTGGATTAGCATTTAATTTATTGAATCTACAATTAGTTTTGTATGATTGTACAACAAACAAAAGCGACTAAAAATAACTAAATAAAGCATAAGTAAATATTACTCGGATAAATTATGTTTTGTTGAAGCTTAGACTTTGATGCGATTAGATTTCCAGAAATGTAAAAATATTTGCTTGTTTAGCTGTGCATAAAAAAATGTCAGTTGGATGTAAATAATAAGTATATTTGGAGTGCCGTGCCTAGGTGATATCTTTGCGTCGTAGTATGGCATTACAGTGATATCACACAAATCCTAAAAGTACTTGAAATGTTGATGTTGAACTGGAATGTATTTAAGACTTAGGAAACTCAACAGATAGGAAAACTAAACATTATTTTAGCTTTTCTAAAGTGTTTTAAAGATAGCTACAATGTAACCGGCAACTAATACCTATTTATGCAAAAAAATGAAACAAAGTTTTCCTGCGACTGTAACGATTGAGAGTGGGAAGGATTGAGTGGCAAGACTTGAAACATTTAACGTCCGTTAATGATGTAAGTATGTGGCATATCAAATGTTTGCCCCATTGATACTAAATCACCCAAAATGCTCTCTGCAAGAATTTTCTTTATGGAATGATAATATTGGTGATATTGAAACTGACTCTTGGTCTGATCTGACCTAACACGATTATAATTTGTTTGCCATTGCATGTCTGATTGATAATGCACTTCTCAGTCATATGCTGAAAAAATACCGTCGTCTACGGTTCCTCAATTCTTTCTTCCAATTTTCTATAAAAATGCTACAAGACAGCGATACTATTTACGTTATCGTTTGAATTCCAACAGAGTTTATTATTTCACAATTAGCCTCTATGTGTTTTATGAGACGTGGCCGACTAGACAGTTGAACTTCCGATCACTTTGTAAGTAGATGCAACCTACGATGAGACAGGAGAAGACTCCTGACCTTTTATTAGCTTATTTATTGACGAATTTAATTTCATTAATTCATTATGGTAAACATTTGAATGAAACTTGATTAGAATTGCTGTACCCAAGAAGACATACAGTGTACGGTTATGGAAAAAAGTTCTGCTTTGATAAGATAAAAAATGGTCTAACCACGCATACAAACTCATTTTTGTGTATGCTTATTTCTTTAATGTTACACTGCAGATGTACAAATTGATTCTTTTCTTTGACGATTTCTCTTCCAGTAAACAAAAACAAAATCCTTGAATCAAAGAAATACGCAGAATTTGTACAATCTCTGACTGTCTGTATTTTGACTGTATTTTTGTGCAAACTTTGTGTCCAATCAGTCTGATTTTAAATACTGCAATTTTCCATTTGTAAAAAAGTATTTCTTAGGTACCTATTGCATTATTTATCAGCTTTAGGCGATGTAACTTTCTTATCTGTCATGTATATACGATTCAGTCTTTAATGCAATGATCACTTTTAAGACATTATCCTTTTGTCTTTATGCCGCTTGTCATTAATTCTATCAATTGTCGAAACGTTTTCTTAAATTGGAGTTATAAGACTAATTTCCCTTCAATTTGTCTTACATCGTAAAGGGGAGACTAGCTTTCTTACAGTAAGGTGGGTAAATTTTCACTAAATAAATATAAAACCATAATCCGATTATATCACAGAATGCTGTCTGTCTGGGTTTTTGACAATCGTGTAGCAATTTTAAGTGTTTAATTTTGGACAGATAAATCATGAATTACCAACAAACGATAATGATAAATAAATTCTTTCTTGCTAAAGGAACTGACAACTTGAGACGTCTGGAAAATTATGCTAAAAAAATGCCTTTCTAATTAAATCAGATTTAAGAAATGGTAGAGGACATGCGTATCATCTACGTACATTGCGATTTTCAAGATGAATTGGTAATTATGAATATTAATATCATCCATATTACGACAAAAGAAACAGACACAGCTAAACGGTAGGATTCGGTATTCAGATTCAGTAGCTTTGCAGTTCACACATTCTGGTTGTGTACAGAAACGATAGAAGTAAGATGGAAATAGGGAAGAGTGAGACGCATCAGAATCAGAGAGCTCTTCCCTGAAGGAGATTCCAAGTGCAAGAGATAACCTCTCTTCTCTCTCTCTCTCTTTGTTCTTAAAAGCATGTACTGTGTAGAGATTATAGTCGTTTGCTACACATATTACTCGACACTGGGAAAATTGTAGTGATGTTGGAATTGTGATAATGGTATATTATGCTGTAAAGTGAGGATTAAAAGAAAAGCATCGTGGGAACTTGAGAAAAGCGACAAAGTAAACTACAGGACAAGAATGAAAAGAAAAATGTCAAAATTACATGCTTCCTGTTCTGTGTTCTACATTTCATTCTCATAACATAACTACGAAATTAGAGCAATTCACTTTTTTAAACTGAATTGTCCAACAATAACGTAATTGCCAGTGGTCAGGAGCAATTTGATGTTACTGTAACGTGTTCATTTTTATAGAAAATTGTGCAATTTCATTTTACACGCATTCCAATCCAAACAAATGCTTAACTTTTAATTTCATTGTGTACGTAGGATGTACAATATATTAGATATTTTAAGCATTTAATATATGTATTGAAAATTGATATTAGTAATTGACAAGGCCATGACAATGCAAAATGCTTACTCATGACTTATTTGATTTATTTTTTTCATAAGACTGTAATTAAACTTAATGTACATGGATTTAGCACATGGCGCCAAATTTCTATCTATAGCCAGTTGTTTAAATATCACAAGCAGAGTTTTACATTTTTGCAAATGATGAGTCTATTGTGTAGTCTAAGTCATGAATAGTTTTGTTAGGCAAATGTCAAAGGATTTTTTTAGAAATAGGACGTCTTGGCACCTAATTTATTACAATGCCTGTCATTTACTTTAGTGATTACGTACAATGTTTAGTATAAGTATCCTTTACACAAATAATATAAAATGCTGTCCTGTAAAGTACTATATTATGCTTTTTTTACATGCGTAATAACTTTGGCTGGAATGTATCGTCAATATTCCCATGTAAGAAGTAAAATTAAATTAAACTGCGACGGTTGTCAACTACGCAATACTAATACATGCCGATGAGACGAAAACACACGATTTGCATTAGTGGAACAATACCTATATAAATACATGTAAAATAATAACTCTCATCATAAAACAGTGCAAATAGATGACATGACAAGTGTACACAATGGAATGTAATAGTAGACAAGGCAATAAAAATGAGTGTGGCGAGCGAAGAAAACTTGCCTAGCTAATCACTTGCCATAGCTTTATTTAATAAAGCACTGGAACATAAACCCAATGCAACTGAACACTGTGAAATGATTGAATGGGCCAGACTGCAGAAACAGAAATGATGATGAATGGTAATGGTGCAATGTAATATGAATTAACATAAAAATAAGCATCTTTATCCTAATACCTGTAACAAGGATTGAAAATAGTTCACATTCGCTCCAACCAGGCTTTGTCAGTACTATACAAACATTCTGCTTGCATATATCTCTAACTAACAAAGTAATACACACAAACTTTTATTTGACTGTGCATTACATATTTTTCCCATATAGACATTTCAGCAAGTAATTTTCCACCAGATGTGCTGACGCTGCATACATTATGTTATTCATTCTGACTTATGTGTATCAAATATAATTGAACAAAATGCACCAGCTATTATTACCCCGCAGCAATAACACCAGCACTAAATTATAACAAAGTTAACAAATTTTGGCATGGTGAGAATACAGGCACTGGAGAAAGAGAGCGAAATCATCTCTTTTTCTATTTGTGCCATTAACATACTACTACGCCAATCTCTAGTCAATAAGGACTACTAGAGTGAAACTGAGAAATATTATTTCCATACTAATTAAGCTGGTTTGTTTGCAGTGAGCGAAGCAAAGAGCCAACACAGCACAGCAGAAAGATAAATAAATCTCTGTAACGAATGAGTCTCGCATTATGGTGCAGGCACTAAAATATTGTAATGGTAAGTATGTACCTACTTATTACACATGGTGTTATTATAGTTTTAGCGTTAACTTGAGCAATAAGCGGAGATAGATAGGTAGTCCTCCTTTAGGTACCCACAAAATCCTCACACACGTCACTACTGCTGCCAGTCTGCTGTTTGTTATGCCACACTCACTCCTCATAACATACAAAAACACCCATTCATAAGCCTGAGCCATAGCCATACATTTATTCCCAGAACAGAAAAAAGACAAAGGTTTTACTTTTACACGTCTATGATAATGCTTAAATACTTGCACTTTGACTAACAAGCTAAGCATATAATTACACCTGACTTGATGGCCGAATGTCGACTTACCATGAACTTGCCTGTAACTATTCAGTGCACTTAACACTATCATTGTCTTGTGTACTCTACCAGTGTACTCTTCCTACAACCGCCACACTAAAGAATCTCTCTTATTGCATTCCACATTCCAACATTGATTTATGTTATGTGAATAAATGCCTCGTCCCCTTCCAAATACATAAGAAAATTGTATTGACACATTTTTCCCGGATTCACACAACCAGGTAGTAACTCGGGGAGGTATCAAACACGTAACACAATCACTTCATATTATAGGAGCTACAATCATGTCAGAATTTTAAGCAAGGCAGATAATACTTACTTAGTAGGTATTATATATGTAGTAGGTATGTATGAATTCATAGTGTACTTATATATCTCTAAGGTATATTGGTATGTAATGCTACAACATTTATTTGATTCTTTTTAAGGTTCTCTATTTGAAGAGATTTTATTTACCTAAGTTAACTTGTGCAATGTTCCAACTTGAAACTTGCTAATTGAACTGAATGACAGTCAGAATATTATAATACAATGATTGTATGAACTTGAATGCTTCTATGTGTATGTGAAGGGAAAATAAACCATTCAAAGCTGTAATAAAGTAGCGCAAGAATACATAATTAAGTGTAGAATGTATTAAGCGTAAGGGCTGTCAAATAAGTTAGCAGCATAATAACTACTCTGACTCTGACTGTATATTAATATTATATTTAAAAACATAAAAACAAAATATTTAAATATTATCGGTCGTTTTCAAATTCCAAATTTGGCGGTCTTCCCTTCCAAAAATAAATTGAGGCTTTTTTAACACAGTAGTTATTCTAAACTGTCAAACGTCATGAAGGAGTTGACCGATTGACTCCATTTACGAACTTGACATTTGTTGTGACCAGAGATCACATATGGGAAGTTTGAACCATTTGTGTTCACCCGTTCGGGAGTTATAGCGGTCACAGATAGACGGACAGACGTAGACATGATTGTTATAAAGTAGCTTGCGCTACTTAATAAATGTAATAAGAGTTTGTGTGAATAGTTAAACAGAGTTTGTCGAACAGAAAGTGGGATATGTACATAGCACGGATTATGAATGAAGAACTTACATGTTTCCATTGTGTGTTGAGGAGGATGCTTGTACATTTCATGTATTTACTTTGATGTAATCATTTTAAATAACCCGTATGCTTAATGTACATCTGTTTAAATTATGTTAAATCTGTATAGGTACTAGTATGTAGACATTATGAGTGAATGCTTCACTACTCAGTGTCACGGCCAGTCAATTACCTTCATAAAATTTTCTCATGTATTTCTGTGCATTCATGACCTCCATTTAATAAACAAAAATTATTCATAGACATTTTCCAGTTAAAGTTGCTAAAATAAACAAATCTCATAATACACCTACCAAATCAAAATGTGAAACGATAGCTACCTACTTACAGTAATTTGTCGACACATTTTATTAATATTAATAATAACTCCTAATTAAATCAGAAAGTATGTAGTAAAAGTAAAACGCTGCAGTAATTTATCTGTATGTATTGTCAAGCAACAAAACCTTTTTTCATGCAATTTCTCTTAACAGCATCTCAGATTACGATTTGAAGACATAACTTTATTTTGTGTGACGGATCTGATTTTAGTAGCGGATTAGCCGTGGCTTAACTTGAATGTTGTTTTCCATGGTTAGTTCTCAACAGTCAGTCACGACATGACTAGAAAAAACTTCAGTCAGCAACTCAATACAGTGTACACTATAATGAAAGTACTCAAAGCAAGTTGAACATTCGTTACATTGTACTCCGTTTAACGCTACTATAGCTTTTACCTGGCTTCACTTGACTCTTTGATTGCCTTATTGCATGAAATGCCCTTTCTGGGTCCACGCAGGTTCACGAAACAAAGCACTGCACAACGCAGAAAAGGATGCTAATCGACTCTTTGACAAAGTGGACACGACAATAAACGGTAAAGTTAAGCGTGGGTATAGAAAGATCTCTTACATCTGCTCCACACAAGGAACCATTAAAAGTCAACGTTATTAATACAAAGACAGGATTGCAGAACCAGAGGACAATACTAGAACAAATTAAATCTTAATAGACAACTAACAAAAATAACATAAGTTCAATCATAAGATAAACAATAGTTTACTTGATTATTTCCTACCTCATGTCTCATGCATGAAGAACTATATACCACTGTAGTATGAAAGTAGTACATATAGAATATGGCTACAATGTTTACCAACAGGAATATGTAACAATAAATGTACGCATACAAAATACGCAGGCTACTACTATCATCTGCTTAATTCATAAAAATTGTAATTTCAAATTGTTATAAATTATTTCAATAGAGGCTCAATGAAAAAAAATACAAGTAAAAATTGATTTTTTGCTGTTAAAAAAGTGGGCATTACCAATTACCATGAGTATACCTACGACAATTGGAAATGCTAGCAGCTTGAAAGCACTTTTTGAAAATCGATTTGATGATTGTTGTGAAGGTGAATCTTTTTAGGCTTAACAATGGTTTAGCTGGCGGTAATTGAAA
Organism: Pogonognathellus flavescens; assembly: GCA_019776165.1. Classification (NCBI taxonomy): domain Eukaryota; kingdom Metazoa; phylum Arthropoda; class Collembola; order Entomobryomorpha; family Tomoceridae; genus Pogonognathellus; species Pogonognathellus flavescens. Next base: position 26,657 of record JABASD010001238.1, on the reverse strand, counting down.
ACATGATAGAAAGTTTGAGATAAATACTGGGGCCATTCACGTTAGTACTAGTAAAACATGGGCAAAGTAAATAAAATGCCTGTACGTATATAATTACTGCCCAAAGTCTAAATGTCATTAGATGCCTACGTCCTACGTGTAAGTTGTACGGGAGTATGTTAAAGAAGTGGAAATGAATGGCATTCATGCTTGCCCTGAATATCCCTTCATTAATGTCTTATAGACCTGAAGTAGGAATGTGACACAACACAAGAGAACAAGACACAGAGCAAAGTAATGCACTTTACTAATACTTTCCTTTTCCTTGTTCTCTTTAAATTACTGATCCGCTCACAATGATTTCAAATTCGACTCGGAATTAGAGACAGAGACAACTGTGTACTTAGCGTTTACAATTTTACATTACTACAGATGACATGACAATGACAACAGGCAGACGATACTTTAACCAACTAACTAGCCCACAGCCCTTCCAGCCAACATGTATTAACCTCTCATATACCATTTGTTGTCTCTACATGCCTTAGTTCCCATTTGGAAAGTACTAGTAACTCCGCAACAAACATTCTACATAATATACCCGTAAGTCCATGCACATAGAAAACAAAAGTCACCGAAATAGTTTTCATTCTTAGTAACAACGTCGTCCTCTCAACTCATTCAAGTCAACAGTCACAGTTCTCTGACTGAGGCGAGAAAAATAAACTTGGGGTTAGCTATGACATGACTGCCTCCGCTTCACTGTGTCATCAATGGACCATCTCTCTATCTCTTTCTCTCTCTGTGCCATTAAAAAACAAGACTGCCTTTAATGTATGGAATTGCATAGCGTCACATAATGACCTTACCAGTATACATGTAAAAAATTCATATATACAAATATATCCATATGCCTTGTGAGAAAAGGGACTATGTGTGTATGTTATATACATGGGATGGAGTATTACAATAATAATATACATTTAGGTTTAGCTGCACTTGTTTCTACTGTATCTATTCTGTGCACTAAAACACTGTTACTTTTACCGAAGATGTGTTCTAATATCCAGATTGTTGAAACCTTATTAACGGGCTAAACATGTTCTATATAATCCCATACCATCGTATCAAGTTTTACCTTTAGGTCTGTTATTCCTTGTTCTCTCTGTCCCTAAATATAGTAAATGGTAATCTGTTGCTCTAGATTCAAGATCCTTTGTCAGACCACCAGACCAAACGTTAAGACCGACCAGTAGATCAGACCAATTCCATATCTTGCGCTTACAAAGGCTTTGCCATGTCTTGTTTTCCTCCGAAATGAAATAATTCTTTCAGCTAAACTGTCTCGTTTTGTTTTGCGGTCTGCTGGTGACTGTTTTATTTGTACTGTTTTGTTTTCGTAAAAATATCTTTGAAGCTTAGTTTTCTACTTTATTGGAATTTATAAGTCACGTTGCTTACTATATGCTTGTGCTCATTGATCTTTGTTTAGGATGAACAACCCACCTACATCGACGCGTTGAGACACCGAGTAAGTAAAACTTTCAAAGAATCGATGTTGAATTGCTGAATCATTCGCTCTATCTGTACTAATGTTAAAGATAAAAATAAGATAATAATGCTCTGATTACTTTGTGCTGAAAAAATTTGTATGTGTATTTGACACCTCCTATAAAGGAACATATTTGTGAATTGCTTGTAAACATACACATCTATGTACGCATGCATCTTCACTGAATGAAATGAATTTATTTCTCTATAAAAAACCTAAATGATGTACTCAGACTTAAGAAAATCAGATACGAATGACTTCTATTATAAATAAATAATATGTAAGATTTACCATGAAAACTACGAAGTTCTTACATTAGATTATATAAATATAACTCTGTCTTTGAAAACATTATAAACTAGTTGTATAGTTGAATGTGTGGCACATACGATCCCTTTACATTATTAACGTCCTTTTGATTTTCCATGACTTGGAATTCACTATGTGTGTTTTTCAAGAGTCGCTTCAGCATCTTTGATCTCTCGCCTAACAAAGTCAACTTGACTCTATTTCATTTTCATGACTTGTGGGAAAGATTCAATGGAATAATCACCATTTATTCTGTAAACGCCGTTTGGAAAGGAAGACTTGTTTATATAAGTATTTTCTGTAGACAGATACTCCTCGCATACAATTGTTGTAGTATAATGTATATAGGTATAGGTGCATAACAGTAGCCACTGCAGACAAAAAATTTAAGAACTGTCTTTGCTGTAGTACGAGTGGATTTTTATATAATAATATTACAATATTATTGTTCTATGTCTGCGGCTGTGAATGTGCCCGTGGCCATAGCCTACTTTCTGTCGGGAGTAATAAGTAGTAATAATAATATAATGTTCGTTTTTCTTGTCTAACTTGACTGATTGTGAGACATCCATCTGAAAGATTTACTTTAGTTACCAAAACCAAAGCAACGAAGCGTTGCATATAAAAGTAATCTTGTAGATACTATGCTAATTGCAAGGTGCATTTACATCAGTAGTCTCTCATAGCATTAAATCTTAAAGTACCTCCAACTACTGTAGTACGCTCCCTACCTTGTGAGAACAGGGTTCTGCCCTTATACTACAGCAACATGCAGTAGCACCACTACATGTAATATACCTACTGCGTTACCTTTATATACATTACCTACGTCTTTAAGATTTGCTGTGAGTGATGTAATGAAATGTAGGTTCAGTAGTCACTCACTCAGCATCACATCACACACAACAAAACAGAACATTCAAATTCAAGTTATTTTCTCGTTGACTCGATCCAATACAATTGTGCACTCTATTATTCAATTCAGTGCTGTCATGTTGTTACAGTTGTTAGTCTTTATAACCACCAGCAAGGCAAGGTCTGTCTAGCTTCTTGATTTACTTCCACTAGACCCTTTAATTGTAATACGGCATACCTACAGTGTAATATATATTCAAGGCAATAATAGATGAACTAACAGAAAAATCTTCGGCTACTGCTTATGTAAGGAAATGTATTATGAGTAGCTGTGTGAAATATAAGTCGCTAGTAGAGGAAATAAGCATGTAACTTGATGTATTGTCTAGAATAGCTTAGCTATAGAGTTGTTGTTACATTATTACTAAAGCCGAGACTTCAAGTCAAAATGATACTTGCTGAGTGGGCAAGTCAAGAGTCTTGAACTGCATCACCGAAGCTTGAGATGAAGGGTACAAAGTAGGTAAATTCTAATAATTCGTAGTAAAGGAACCCATTATAATAATATGCGTAACAAAATTACAAAGAGGGAAACAGCAACAGAGGACAGAATAATTTTAAGAATATCATTTAACACTACAGGGTGAGAAACTTGCTGCTTAAAATTTTCCAGCAATCATCATGCAATGCATCATTTATAACTTTCTATTGTGTACAAATTAAAAAAATCCATTCGGGAGGAATTGAAGCGGCACATTTTTAACTTGGCAAAATATTCATAAAATTGCACGCTCTTTGCAACACGTCAATAAATGCCAGCTTCGCTATACCTGGACTGGCCAGTAATAAAAATTGAAAAATTGAAAATGTTTTATGAACTACCCTTTACTTTATCCAGGTGTACATACTAATCAATTCACTAATTCTTCAGAGTGGTTAATGGTTACATTATATACTATTGTTGTTTATAGAGTTAGGCACTTTTCTTTATTCAGCTCAAAGTCTTCAAGTCAAAATTTGCCAACCAACCATGAAATGATTGAGAAATTGAAGGAGACTGTAGTGAAAATACATTAGGTGAGAAGGACTGCACTTGTTCGACCTGAGAAACTCTTACTCACACTGCCCACTTTTCCAGTCCGGATCAGGTAAAACTACGAGTACCTACCTATATCCATAATGTACACACATATCTAAAGGTTGAGAATTGTTTTACTAATACTATTCTGACATGTTACACAAGTGCACTGTGCAGGAACACAATATCCATACAAGCGTAACTAACAAGGGTATAAGTCGTATTTGCGTTTAGAGTAAATATTCTTATTATATGATTAAGTAAAGTATGTGCAAGCGTGTTTATATCTGAAGGCAGTGCAGTATTGTGCATGCACCGATGTACCACAGGGCAGGGTTGATTTACCATTCACTTGTAGCTTATAGAGTGAAATAAAGCGTTTGGTCCGCCAATAACATATAACAGAACAGGAACATAACGTACCTCCTCTATACGCATGTTGTCGCGTAGCACAACAAAGACAGGTACTTGAGATTACATTAAGGGCCAGGCCAGGATGGTACAGGACAAGGCAGAAACAGAATGTATCGTAGTTTGAGTAATGTGGTGCAATGTTCTCTTACAATAACATAACAAAGCATAACAAGCGGTGACTTGACTTGACCACCTTAGCATTATTTCCTATATTATTTAAAGAGAAATACCTGTTACAATATTATAACCTCGTCCAAAAACCTTTGGAGCGTATTTTGCTGTTGTGTAGACAGTCATGAAATTGTAGACGTGCACACTATAAGAATACGGAAAGTCATTATAACACTACACAATGAAACATAATACAAGAGAGATGGATACAAAGACAAGAAGGTCCAACCTCACAGTCAAGTCCAGACAGATATTTCACAATAAGCCACAGTGAAAAGTCAAAGCTTATTGCTAAAGTGCCTAATTGTTTTCTTTATCCTTGTCTCTGAGTCCCGCAACACAAAACGCTTCGATTTGTTGTCATTGTGCACTTCTTTCTCTCTTTTGTCAGAATCAGTATTACCTACCGCTACGTCACTGTACTGTATAAAATAAAACTGACAGGGCAGTGTATGATGTGCTTGCGCGCATATAATGTCAGATTCACAGTGGAGAAAAAAAAATTAAACTGCTTTAATAAATTGCTAATGAGAATCCAATTTTCCGGCAATGAATGTTAGGTTGTAAGCACCTAAGGATTATTCAGAGTGAATGATCATTGGATTACGAGGGAATTAGAATTAAATGAATTTCTTGCTAGTTGGATTGATTATAAATTTCATCGTCATGCCACGTCAGGTCATTTTATGTATTCGGTGTATGTAGATAGAATTGACTTGAGCTTGCATTTCAGTTTAAATGCTACAGGGAAAGAAGGAGATAGACAGGATCGATTGGTTTGATCTGGTTGTGAGTTTGTGAGTTGTGGATGGGAAAAGTGGTACCAAAATTCCTAGGATTGGAATTGGATGAACTTTCGACGACTGACGAGTCTTATAATTAAAGTGATCTCTTCAATGTACGATGTATTTGTAGTTTCTTCTCGATTGTAAAAAATCTTAGCTTAACAATTAGAAGGGTAACTCTGAGTGTAGTAGCTACTCCTAGCCACCAGCTAGCTTCGCGGGAGTTTATATGTACAAAAGCAGCTTTAATGATGTAGCGTTGAGTTGAGTGCAAAGCAATGGACTGCACCACATCAGAGAGTTCGGTTGTATTTATATGATTAAAGGTCTAAGGATTGACAGACAAGGGCAAGAAGTGAACAATTGCACCGAACTGAACCAAAAGCAACTATCCCAGTTTCCAGTTTTTTCCTTCGGATGGATTGACTGACTAATAACTAATTCTAATGGGTCAACCTCGCCGCATCACTTATTAATGGAGAGAGAGAAAGAGAAGTAAACCAGACTATGGAGTAGTCACAGCAAAGAACAACCACAGCATCCACCAGCAGACTGCATAAGGATTATATTATAGTACAGACAGTACAGTGTTGACCTGCTGTGCAAATGAGAGACTGCTCAGGTATATAGGTACATCTTGTGTAGTATAGGCACCTTGAGAGAGGGAAGATCGATTTATAGTAAAGGATGTAGATCATAAGGTGTGTAAACGAATTGCCTCAAGCTACGTTACGACTGAGACTATGAACTGAAGTTAAGCAGAATTTTACTTCTTCATACCTAACATGTTTGGCACACTGCTGCTGTCGATTTTGCGAAAAAAGTGAGAAGCCAGGAGGCATGGTTCAATATTTATTTGCTGGAGAGCCACATTATGCATTTTGGTTGTAAAATCTTTGCTCCTTCTAAATATTATTACCTGGAAGCAGAAACCACCTTGTCCACTTACCTACATTGTGGAAATAGTTTACAAAACAAAACACCCATTTATCTACACTCAGTAATTACTGGAATTCCATGTGGTGTAGTGGCATTCCTGATCGTGTTTAATAGTCTAATGTTATAATCAACCCTCTCGTAACTTGCTAATACACAAATTTAATGCAAATGGATGTATGAACAGCGTAATGTAAAAAATGCACGCACTGCGCTAAATGGGAAACATTATTTGTAATAATAAGTTCATCATTCATGCAGCAGTGTCATGCAATTCCTATTTCTCACGATAATATGCCATGGGATAGGTGCAGGTTATCAAAATCTTGTTCTTCACAATTATGAAACCTATATAATCTGACGTACTTGTATGTATTTATTAGCAGCACCTATTCAACACACGAGGTATTAGGGAAGGCAACGCAAGGTCACTGTCAACCGGAGAATAAACCAAGAAGAAGAAGAAGAAGAAGAATCACAACTCATATCATTACGTATTCCCTATCTTAGGTATTACCTTTTACTACTTTGTGTGTGAAAAAGATTTCATTTGATTGTACACCATTCATCCAAAACAGACTAGGTATGTTTTTATTTTAGGCTTTAATCTGATATCTTGTTACGAACATCGTTGTATGTAACAGAGCCGAGGAATGCCTCACGTAGATTTTACACTTCTACCTACTTTACTAAAAACTCACTCGGAAATCTCATAACTATACGCAACTTTCCTTGAATTCTTAAGAGCATCTTGATTCCTGACTTTTATTTTCATTGCCGAATCCCAGTGACTGGCAATGATGTGTTAGAAACAAGTTGATAGGAGATGCTGCATATATCCGAAAGGAAAAAGAATGACAATAGGGAAAAATGATTAGGCAGGTAAAGCAAAGTAAGGTAGGTAAGTGGAGTTTACAGTAATGCATGTATGCATTACACACACATCGGATCATCAGTCAGCGAGATGAATTGTATGGAGGAACTAAAGAAAAGCGAAAGGTCTTGTCTGTCTCGCAGTCTAGTCAAGTCTACAATCGGTTCTACATTGATGTAGCATTTAGTGTGATATCATCTATTCAGAACGCAATATTATTTGATATCGGACAAGAGCAAAGACATGAAACGAAAGTAAATAAGGATAGATTGACTGAATACGTGAGATGTGAGGAGGCGAAACTAAAAAGCTAAAAGAGTCATAGTCATAATAGACGACTTATTAATGGTTTTGGAGAAATCCAATGGTTAAGTCTCTTTTTTATATTAACGCTTTCTTAGCTCAAGAAAAAGAAAACTCTAGAGAATGAAACATCAATGAGGAGATAAGATGAGGATCGTGTTTTTCGGATTCTGCCTGTTCTATACGTAAAAATACTTATAGCTAACACTACGAACATTATTATTAGTAGAAGAAGATAGCAACTACTTAACACAGAAGGTAGAAGGAGCACTGTTCTAAAACCCCACATAAGTCAAAAGTTAAGAGAAGTTCTGTTTCCAAAGGAGTACCTACTTGTGGTTGTGGTATAGAGGAATACTACAGTGGTAAAATAGACGAGGGCATTCAAAGACTCAAAGTACGGTTGATGGTCGGAGGATGAGAAGAATTGAAGTGATTGAATTGAAGTTGGAAGAGTTTTTGTGGGTTATTTTAAGAAAAGAGGTGAAAAATGGCTATAAGTCTTTAAGCTATAAAGTGTTGAGTCTGGCTTTTGACTAAATGAGTGAGTAGTGCAGTTGATATGTGTAGTCTGACATAAGAAACTTAGTTCTTTACTTTTATATGATTACTATTTATATGTAGCTTACTTAGTTTGCAGACGGTGTAACAAGTTGTTTGCTATCTGTATATATGGAACTTCCTACAATTCGTGGTAGTTCTGTTGTGCGGAGTGTTGTTAACTATTCTCCTATCTGTATATTGTGTGTTTGTGTAAGTATGTACACATTAGCAGAGATAAGAGTTGGTACATGAAGCAGCAGAAGTGACAATAAGTAAGAAAGGATAGGAAACAAATCAAGCGGGCATTAACAATGAACTATACCGAAAGTCTCTGCCATATTATGTACTCACACCACCAAAGCCCAACTTTTATCTAACCTACTACCTACATCAAATATCACCATGTAGAGAAAGACTGTGGCAGGAGAAGCAACAAGTGCATCACTTTATAACTTCCACTGTGAAACTGCATTATACTTCTCTTTTCTTCTTTCTACACTCTACCTGCTATCTGCAAGTGCATGCCTTCATGCTCAACTGTTCGATATATCTACATTTTATATGTTCCTTTAGTTCTATCCGAACTTCGAAGAATCTGCTGACTGTAATAAACGCAATAGAAGACATTGCAGGCAACCTACCTTGCCGTCGGCAGTCAAAAACCCTTCTGGAGTCATTCTGGAGTAGGTACCTGTAAGATTTTGGGTAGGTAGCAAGCAGGTAGGTACATATATAAAAGTATAATGAATCCTTAGGAATGGAATTGGACTTTCGCTCATAGTTAGTTATGCTCACTCTATTCTATCCTGGCAGACGGAGGCTTAGATGGTTACAGGGACAGGTACAAGTAATCTTCTCTGTTGGACTTTAGCAGTCAAGTAATACCGCGATGCACTTGTATATATCTGTTATATATATATATATATATATATCTGTAGTTGTTGTGTAATGCTGTACATGCTCAAACTTAAAATTTGATATAGAGACAGTCATGTAGAGTTTAGTGCACCATTATTAGTGGAATATACCTTTCATGTCTTTACACTACCAGGTAAGCTTCAGAAGAAAGAAATTGTTTTGTTTCTGCCCGGTTGTCTGCGTGGATACGTAGAAGTTGGAAACTGGATTAGCTGGTAGTTGGATTTGGATTATTGGTTAGAGCTATTTGTATATGTGTTATACATACGCTCTGTGTACGATAGTAGCAAAAAGGATTCAGTGGGTATATTTATTCCTACACTGTGTTTTACATTACATATACGGATATTAGTGAGTGTAGGAAGGGTACCTACGTAATGTTGGTAGGTAGCTGGGTGTTAGCTGGAGTTAGTGGAAGAGTCGTCCTATCTTGTCTAATATAGCTCTAAATGCCAACTAATAAATAGATAGCCGATGAATTCTCTGGATATATTGCAGCTAATGACTTGGCCTTGTCGACCATTGCCTCGTTTAGCGTAACTTGAACAGGTAACTTTACACTACATATCACTATCTTTTTGTCTATCATCTGTGCCGTAGGTATGCAATCCAGTTCAATTCGGTGTGATACAATCCATCTAATAACTCCAGACTGTGTAGACAGCACACGAGACAGACCGGGCAGAAGTTTCTACATGGAAATCAATAATAGTATCAGTTTGTATCATGATTGTGGTGGTTGAGCTGGTGATATAATAGTGGCTCAAGCACATAATAATATTACTATTATAGCATGACAAAATGGGAATTTTAACTACACTCTAAAGACAATGTAACTTCTGATGAGAGTAATAATAGCCGTGGTCCCTATATCATCATCATTATCATAGAGATGAAGGTAAAGAGTTTCGGTATTAGGTAATGAAGTCTATCCCTTAGCCTCAATGGTCCAATAAACGCCAGGCAGGTTCATCGAAATTCCAGAATATATAGCTCACACATTATTACAGAACTAGTTTTATTACAGCTACATCGTTTATTTTGTGTTTTCACAAAAATTTGAGTAACAAGTATTTTGATACACATCTTTAATTGTAATGTTCGTTGGTATGAATGAGTTTCTTAGTTTATCTCTTCAGGTTTAGTAACACAGGTAGCATCCTACCGAAGTATGCATTAGCCATTAGTCCATCTCATCGTTAAAACGATTTTATATTTTTGGAAGCATAACACTTATGATATAGTGGCAAGAAATTAGAAATTAGAGTTTACAGATGAAAACTACCTTTGCTTATAAAAAGTTCCTTGCTTGCATATTTCAAATGCTTCAATATTGAAACATTAAGCTTTGCCTTGATATTGCATCTAGTTGTACTATGTTTTTTACTTGTGTTTGCAAACGAAATGCACGAAGGCTTCAATGTATAAGAATGAGACCCATGGCCATGAGCCATGTGTGCACGATGTCTCTTACATGGGGCATGAAATCACGATGTTAATTTGTAACCTTAGCTGGTAAGGTGTACCTAGATTGTGGGTTTGGATTTATATTTCGGATCGATCGACAGATATTTCAGAATTCCCCGAGGATTAATACCAAATCAAGTTTTAGCAAATTTGCAATGGTTTAATGGGTCATTTACACTCATGTTGGTCCTGATTGAAGTTCATTAGTTAATAATGTACATAAAATCACTAATGAGTAATGCACCTCCACAACTTAGCTGTAGGTATTATATTATAGGTACTGTTAGGTACCTACAGCAAAGTTTTACCTCCATCGTACTGTACATTATAGTTGTTAATAATTACATATTAAATATTATCTTGTTACAATAGCCACACAAATCAGTCATTCCAAAATCTCCCAAGATCTTCATCTCAAACAATTTACACTACGTCAGATTTATAACCACATGAATATTCACAATTCGCAGATTGTAATAATAATCAAATCTTGTAAAAAAATCCATTCCAAACAAATATTATGCTGATTTGAGACTTTACATGATGTAGTGATGTACAACCATTCAAACTGTATATCAAGGTGCATTATTAAGTAGAGACGATGATTGTAATTTTATGTTAAATTGAAAGTATTTATTTAAAGCTACCTATAGGTATATGCAAGTAGGTAATGTCCCTGTGTCTAATGTCTGTCTAGTCTGTGGTATATACGCACTGTTGGTTGTTGTAAAACCATCTGTAATACCAATCCATTTATTGTATGCACATTATACTTGGATTTGGTATTGAATTGCCTCGTTTTTGCAACAAAGTGTGCAGAAGAGATGTCCAAATGTACCCCTATAATCTTCCTCTTGCTCATAACACCATACGGGATTATATTTCTAATTGTCGTAATCTAGTACTAGTAATTTTTAGTTCGTAACAGAGATAACTACAAATATTATTCGTTGGAGGTATTTTTTTAATGCAAACAGGTTAATATAATATTTGCATTTCTCAGATTGTAGTTGTAACCACAAATATTGAATCAATAATAATTTATGGTCAAGGGCAACCTTTCTTACGTAGTTTTCTACTAGTATAATATATTTATTCGAGTCTTATAGCACCTCTTGTAATAATTACTCATTCAGATTTAGTCGTTGAGAGTTAATAAAAAAGGTTTTTAATTGGAATCTCGTTAATCCTTTTATGTGTATCACAATTAGATGATGAAGCATTTGAGATTCAGTTACTCGCTGTAACGTAGGTCATGTTAGTCATTTAGTATGCCACTGATTGACTCCATTTTCGAACTTCCTTTCCTATAGTGACCCCAACAACATGTATACAAATTTTGAACCAATTACATTAATTTTTTATTATGATATCGCAGACTCAGATACATACATATCTGTACATATGCGTACCAGTCAATTACCTATTTTTAGCTTTGCGGAATGAGACTGATTACTTAATTATCAAAATTCCAACTTTGCAAAATTACAATTTTGCGATGTTGACAATTTGCATCGAATCTTCGCGCTTTAATTATAATTAAACTAGTGATTGGGTGGTTTTTGAACTTTTGGAACATTTCGGGTTTGTTGCCAAAATTAAAAAACCGTGCAATGGTGACATTTAGTACAATTAAAAATTACTCAGACAGTAATAACGCAGTAATAACAAGTAAACGAGTCAGTTCTCATAATTACCATACATCACATCGACGGACGATTTATAATAAAACCAAAGGATTGAATTGCAAAGCTTTAAAACTTGAAAATGGATCGGACCACGGTATTTTGGACATCTCTACAGTGGAGGTTTGCTATAATAAGTTTTGCAAAGTGAATTGCATTGCATACGACTGGGAGTGAAGACTGAAGAGCCTCGTCGTCCTTGCTTGTCTTTGATTTGCTTTGGTACATTTGCATCGTGGAAGAATGGAGATACATTTGTATGTTATGGCAGAGGAGATAAAGAAGAAAATGTAGAAGTTGTGCTGTACAAGCCTGTACATCGTCGCTGTTGAGGGCACCAGGCAGTAGGCATGGCCTGTCGCAGGTAAAGAAGTCGTGCATTTAAAGCCTTGTGAGGAATATATGGACAGAGTGAGTATTGCCGGAATACATTTGTAAGTAAAGTAACCTCCAGATTGAAAATACATGTTGTAGGTACTGTTGGTAATAGCGTTCTTCGGATGGATGGTGTGGTGGTTGTGCTTGTTGGGCCTGGACGGGAGAAGGTACAGAAGTTGCTGCACCGCGTGGTACTACATGGAAGGAGTCTGTGGCTGTGTTGGTTGAGTGTGGTGGTGGTGGAGATTTGAGGGAATTATTTGAGTGGCTTTGAGTTGTGTTCTTTCTGGCTCATTGTCAGTTGCGTTTACATTCTCTCTCTCAGTTGTGCTCCAACTCTGAGCTCAAGTGGTGTTGTAGAGTTTTTGTTCCGGCTAAAACACGTTGTTGTTGAAGAAGTGTCGTTTCTTCTACTTCACTGCTGCTTGGGACGTGAATTTGATAATTTTGCCCGGGTGACATTCGTCATTGATTATTATCTGTGAATTTGTAATAATTAGCGGTGCGAATTCAAGATGGATTTAACCTGTGACGAAGAAATGCTTGGTGATTCGCCAATGTTGGATACAACATTAAAAGCTAAGCCAGAATCTTTGAATTTCAATACGGGTGAAATGTCACCGGCTTTCATTGATCCGGCTCTAGTGAAGGATCCTCGAGTGTTGTCATATATGCTGAAGATGGAAGAGAAGCTGAACGCCCATTCGTTTTGTTATTTTAAAATGTTGCAGACGGATATTTTACCGGAGATGAGAACCTCAGTTGCAACTTGGATGTATGAGGTTAGTCGCACAATCCGTTGTTTTCATTTCATTTTAACTTTCATTCTAGTTCTTGTATGTTACAGTGTGCAACTTTTAAGTCACAATACAACTTACTCACAAACAACTAAACCAGTGCCATAAAGAGCAACCTGCGAGAACAACCAAGCAGTTCGTAGGCAGAGATAAGTAGAAAAATTATTTTCCCTCGGGATATTCCTTTGACTTTGACTTTGACATTACGTTACGGTCATGTCATTAATTCGTGAAGCAAGTTTCCTAATTCAAGTGATTTCAGTTGCATAACAGCGCTACAATTCCATTGCATTACTTTTATATACGTTTCATGTGTATTCGTTTCGTTGCATTTCTCTGTACATTATTTATGTAGTCGTAAGTTGCAACTTGTGAGAGCGACTTGTAAGAAGTAAAGCTTTTAAAATGCACAGGCTATAGTGGTAGTAGAGCCACTGCAATACAAAAGCAACACGATAATGGTCTTTCCACAGTCTACTACGAGCGATACAATTTCCACTTTGCAGATAGTACATTGGTGAAGCGTTTTTAAAGTTTCTTCTCCAGTGAATTGCCAATGCGAAGAGAATAGAGTGGCTGCTGCAGACACAGACTGCTAAACTTACTTGACTTATATGGTCTGCTTGCTTTACTTGTGTGAGGTGCCCTACAACATACAACTTTTTACAAGGATAATTTTATTACATAGAGCCAGAGAAAAAGTGTTGATGATGCTGCTGATGCAATGCAAGAGAGTAGAACGCAGTTTGCTGCTGCCGTGGCTGCTGCAATACTTGCACAATTGCACAAAATCCTTTCAATGGCAATGGTAATGTACATTGTAGAAAAAGGATGCGATGTGATAAGATGTTCAAGGGAAGGCTAAGATGAGGTGAATTAACTCCAGAGTTAAAGTTAGGTGAGAAAGACTCATACGCCTTGCTGGAATACTTATACTTGTACCACAGTGTGTTCGACGCTCCATGAATCTCATTCCGTCATTCCTCTATGCTTCAACAAAAACTTTAAAACGTCTCATCTCCACTCTCGACGTACCTTTAACTTTTGCCAAAGTCAAACTATGACTTTGCAAAGTCTTAACACAATTCTGTGTGTAGATGTGAGAGTGTGACGATGTGAGCTGGCAGACAGGTAGGAGTATTAACTGTTTGCATATTCCACTTGTTGTACATGGGCAAAGGCAATAGGTGTATGTACATGCATAATATCATTGTGTGTGAGAGTCTGGCTCAATTTTCTATATTGCAGTATAAGAAACTGAAAGCCATCGCATTTTTTCTACCGCACGTTATATTTATGCCGTGTACTTATAAATCTATGCGCTATATCTATATTTACGCCACGAACTACGTTTATACTTTCTTCCCTTTTGCATACTTAAGTTGTGGGGGTATTAGATTGTAGTGGTGGTGTAGTACCTTTGTATTCTATTGCATTATTGCATGCGAATGTATTTATTATTGCCATTCTTTTCGACATTCGTTAAGCCTCGCTTGACTTGACGCGTTGACTTGAATGAGTCGACTAGAATAGACTGCAAGCTCGCTAATGTAGGTATCTAATACATAATCATGGCTTTAAGATTTATAAAGGTGATATAATGGAATTGCACTACTTTACCTTGTGAAAAGGTTTTTCGCCAAGATATAGTCATGGAAAACTTGAGCAGCGCTGCAGCTGAGCAACTTATTATAAACCTATCTGCTATTTTAGCAAATCAACCCACTACTCGGCGCCGTGTTCAATAGATGTGTGCTTAATGTATGCGCTATATGTTCCATGAGTGCTCTGTCGTATTATTTCATGACATAGGAGAATAGGCTAGACTGCTTGAGTTACATAGATTAGATCATTTTTATACAATCGTCTCATGCATTATGGAAGGTCTCTTTAAAACCATTTCCTTTGCTGCCAACCAGATAGTATTATGAACGCAATCAACTGTCTATAGAAATATTACACACTTTTTAACTGCGGCTTCCAAAATCACAAGCAGTTTTCCTAGCCAAGAATAGATGTCATTATTATTGGTTTAATATTATTATAATATGAGCCTCTTATGATTGAAATTGAAACAATGGTTCTTGCAAACATCAAAATAAATATTTGGCCCATATAAAATATCTTTCACGAGTTGGAGTTTATATGCTACATGAAGTCGTGAAGAATAATGACCCTGATATTCTGCCCGCTATATCTCCTTTGTGTGCAACATGCAACTTTATGAATTCTGTTCCAGCCACTCCAGCATTTGTTTAATATGCTAAAGATAATCTTACATCAAAGCATGTGACATATATTTACATGATATGAATCACTTCTATTATATTGCACTAATTGGTATAGTAAGCACACATATAGTTTCATCATCTTAACTATGTCTTGTTTGCATTTTTTTGTATCGTAGATTACACATGATAATAGTATATTACAGTAACAATTATTATGCCATTTAAAATACATGTGTAAATTCACAAAGAGTACTCCAGATAATATTATCATTCCATGATTTTGTATACCACTACACATATGTAATTAATAATAGGTAAACGAATTAAAACTTAACATGATGTTTTTTAATTTCTATAGGTTTGTGAAGAAGAGCGTTTACCGGATAATGTGTTTTTACTCTCTGTGAGTTACATGGACCGATTTCTTAACGTCCACAAAATAGAACGCTCCCAGTTTCAACTACTTGGAGCAGTTTGTTTGCTAATTGCTTCAAAATGGGTTGGCACCGTTCTGCCCCTTGAAAAACTCATTTTCTACACGGCTAATAGTATCAACAGAGCGATGATATTGGTGAGTACATTCAAAAACATTTTATAATTTAGTGTATCTGTATTTAAAATTCTCTCTACCTGCATTATTTTCTTCTTTCTCACGTAATATCACGAATATAAAAACGCAGTAAGTACCAATACGGGCTAGCATAAAACTCTCATTTTGCATTTAATCGCAATAGTATTTTCACATGTCCAAGTTTATGAGTAGTAATCATCTCATATCAGCCATGTGAACATTTTTTCGTTCGTTAGCCCCGTGATAATACTAATAAGCAGTCTTTACTTGCTCTGTTATCTCACGTTTGTGCAAGGCATTTTTGCGTAATTTATTTTGGCAGTTTACTACTCACAGAATACGCATATAATAATGCTTTACTGTATAAACTTTCATTAAACAACCTATTCCATATTATATAAAGTGATTCCTCCACAAATCATGTTGGCAAATTTTTGTGCTCGGTGTTTATTTTAACCAACAAACAAATATTGCCGACCATGAATACAAATATTGAACTATTGTTAAATGACACAGACGAAGGCTGCACTAATTAAAATATAACCACAGTTTGTGAAAGGT
Organism: Pogonognathellus flavescens; assembly: GCA_019776165.1. Classification (NCBI taxonomy): domain Eukaryota; kingdom Metazoa; phylum Arthropoda; class Collembola; order Entomobryomorpha; family Tomoceridae; genus Pogonognathellus; species Pogonognathellus flavescens. The sequence continues at coordinate 10,250 of JABASD010001238.1, read as the reverse complement.
TTATGGAAACAAAATATTAGAAAAATTGCATAACACCCCGCACAAGGGAAAATAGAGATAAGGACAATTAATTATTATAAAAGCTGTTTAACTGAAACAGTCTTTATTGTGATCTGACTGATAGTGTGTTAATAACAAACCGAGTGAAGTTGCACACTCGGTCAAGTGTAATTTTATGTAATATCTCATATCTGTACTGAATACCCGGTCGAGTATTTCTCTCATTTATAATTTTACAATGTTCATAACATACCAGAATACCAGGACATTTTGTTTCTACTTTTCCACTAACAAGTAAGTATGAATAGTTCCAATGCTCATGTATGTTGTTTGTATGAAAACATAACATTCTGTCCAAAATTTGTAAATGAACATCAAGTTTGTACTAATAAGCGCATTACCTATAATATTATGTTTGTACGTATAGAAATATTTTGGGTTAGACATTTATTAGTTAGTATAAGCAATGAAACTTTGAGAAACAGCTGATGTTCCATTGAAACAGTATTTAATTTGTACATTTGTATAATATAAAACATACTAAAATGGTCGCATTCTCATGGCGAACATAGGACAAGAGCGGCTGGACAAAAAAGAACAGTCAAGAGATAGAGACATGGGTTCAAACTGGTCACGTCTAATGTGAAAGGTTTAGTTGTGCATGTACGAAGTAGTTTTCGTCAGTCAGTACACCAATAGATAATAATTTATAAATACATACACCTATAATATCACACGTTGTTCGGTTATTACTGTTTTATACTTATGTTAGTCCGCATGTATCTGCAGAGATAAGAAAAATAATACTTAGGACAACCAAATCAGCTCTAAGCGATTCGGTTGTGTAAGCGTTTAGCATACTCATATTCATATTTTTAATAAGTACGTAGTAAGAAATGGAGGTATTGGATTAGCAGCACAGTAAACTAATACAGTGTTCACTTATGTGTAACTATGGCAAGTACTTAGGGCGATAATATGAATCTCTGAAGACAAGAAGTATTGAGTGTTGAGTGTAAGCTTGGTGATACTCACAAAACCTAATAAGGATAATGAGCGTAGTGTGTAGACGCTTCTATCAGTTTTCTGTAAAGGCCTGGTTGTTGTGGTGACTGCCTTGGCTCGTTTTATTGCCTCTTGACTTGTATTAGAGCTCCACAGTGGGCAAAGACGAGATCAAAGTTCATTTTTCCTATCAAATGTATTTCAGTGCAATCTGATGGTTTCCTTTCGTCCTCCACTCTACTGGGAATGAGTTTATGAATGACCTGCACGATTTCATTCTTAGATTTTCTCTTATTGTCCTTTACTACTAAAGTCAATCCACTTAGGCGACTTAGTAGTATTTTTTTTAAAAACCAGATAAAAATTATAATTCATGCAGGAGTACTTGACATACTTATTTTTCTATGCAAGTTAGTTTTACAATACTTTTCTTTGAAATTCATGTGTTCCGCAATATTTCTTTAACCGTAAAATTTATGACAATATGTCACAAAAACTGTATTCATGAAACATGAATTATATGCACAAGTATGAATAGTAATATGTATGACACGTGTAACAAACAGAATTTGTTTATCATTCACATCTTTTTGTTGTGACGGATATGAAAATAAGAAAACTTATTTTTTACCGTTCTTAGAAATTCATACATACATTACAATTCTGTTATTACTTCACGAAACATACCATCCTACAAAAATCGTAATTTTTTGTTCTAACATTGGAGGACAAATTTAATATTTTAAATCAATATTTTGACGCCAGTATTGTTTACGATTTATCCATTGAACTAGATACAATTAAAATTGACAATTTGATGATTGTCTTGACCAGACTCAATGTCAGATTAGATTTCCGGTCTCGAAAGAAGAAAAGAGCTCTAAGTAAGTATGGAAACCGATAATGAATGCTATAGGTTATGCATTATTAACATTCCTCGAAATGAGTTTTAAGTGAGTAATATTGGATATTAGTATCCGAAGTATCCTGCTCAATTTGTTACAGTTGTAGGATAAACTCGCATAATATTAAATTGAAGATCAGAATATATTGACTAAATTACATACAGATGGTGATAGTAGTCATGGGATTTTGAACTAATGTTTTTCATTTGCAATTAACTGGGGAAATAACGCATATGGAATAGAAACATTATTTTGTTTGAAAATGATTGATGCAATGCCAGTTCTACCACACCTCCATTTCAGTTCCACCTCACCAACTGTTAGATTACTATTAGAAATATATTTATTGGAATTGTTGGGTTTACCAACTACCTGCCGATTTCCATGTAACTTGAATGTTTTGCTACGCTTTGGTTTATCTTCAGAAAACACTAATTGTGTTCCATTGTACTATTTATACGTATAAGCTGAGAGTTGGTGAGAGAGTACAAAGGCAGGAGTCATGATACTTGCTCGTATTTTGTTAGTTATACCTAGGGTGGTTTTTGGATTTGGTTCCTTGCTCTCAACACCTTATTTAATTTTGGAAAGGACGTCTTGCTAAGTCTAATCAAGACGTTGAAGGAGACACAGAGCTTTGTGCAGCGGAGCAGAAACAGTTTTTTCAGTTTACAAATAAAATATGCTTACGTGATGGAAGTAGTGGTAGTTCCTCCAGAGAAATTCAATAGTATACACAATATATCACTTGCTTCAGTTTTATGTATTATGGATATATCGACTATGTATTGTTAAGGTGTCCCAAATGTACCTGCTGCTGCTCCCTACCTTTATGGGTATTTCTTAAAGTGTTTAAATGAAATCTTATCACCACTGACTTTGACTATTACTCTAAGATATACAACATAAGTAATAGTAATGGGGATAATAAGTCCCTTTGTTGCCAACTTATTGGCATACATGCTCATCTGTAAACACTTGACTCTGCTTCACAAACAAAATAAATGTTTATCGTGGGAATTTTGGTTTTCATTCTATAGCTATTTGATATACCTACTCACAATAAGTTTTTCTTCTTCTTCCTATTCTATAATTTTTTATTATTATTATAGCTTAGCTAGTTCTTGGGTGCAGTACAATTCGACTGAAGACTATTAAATTTGTCCAAATAATTTGTTTATGTTAAGTTTATTTTTTATTGATTTCTGGATAAGAACAGGGTGCTCCCTCCTTTTTGATTGTTTAAGGTTTCGTTTGGCTTCATTGGTTTTGATTTGATCAGAAGGTGGTTGCACACAAGTAGGAAAAGACCTTGTATGGAAATATGGGACTTCTAACTACTCAGTTTGCGCATTGTTTTATAAGTTATTTACATATGCTGTAGTAATAATTTTTTCCACTTTGAGTGTATAGTCGCAGATGCATGTTCCTATTATTCCAATATTATTATTGCACTAGACTAGACTGCAATGAACAAGCAGGATAAAATCTACGAGGCATAATGCGTGCAGATATCTTTAAAATGTATTTTATATGAGTGATAAACGTACCTACTCGTCGTAGATCCACCACAAGATGCATAGACTTCATTTGATAGACGGCCAATCCGTAATTATAATTTGAATCCCTGAGTCTTGATTTCGTGCCTAGAAGCCTCAACTTTTGACCCTCAGTCGTCGAATTCACACATTGCAGGTGCACGATGGGCAGGCAGGCCACACATACTTTCTGACCTCAATCCGTGTATTTTTATGTGTCCACGTTGTTCCATCTGGGACGTCTTTATTAGTGGACTTTCGTGGTTTATAATACCAACTCGTCGTATCGGTCAGTCTAACTACCAGAGTTGGCATGTCGGTGAATTTAAATAACGAAAGCATTACCACGCCAAACAAATACTGGTTGTGTTCTAATGTTATGCAGGTAGGTAGGAGATGTGATCTCTACAAGCAATACATGGTGGTAGCTATGGTAAGGAAAAAACGGGAGACTCCATTCACTGCGTTCAGTTTGTAGATGAATTTATTTTCTGACAAGAAATTATAGTAACTAAGGAGCTGTTTATTGGCATCGACAAGCCACAACTTCAACTGCACTCAAAGATTTGGACATAAAATACTGCTCTAACAAAGTGGTCATCTTCAAGGAGGGCCTATTAAGGCTCACGAACTGTTGCTCGCATTACCACACGGTTTGAAGATGAAGAAGGAGATGATGATGATGATGATGTTGACTAGTCGGGTGATCACCGGAGTTCCATGCTGTCATAATACATCGCAGTGTTGATATAGAATGTGTGAAGCATCATAATATTATAGTTGAAGTCGGAAGATGATGTACATGGGCAAAAAGTGGGAACTCACGAGTAACTGTCCATCTGTGCATATGTGAGTGGAGAGCATGAGGGCTGTGGAAGATTCATTGGACACAAAAGAAGGACCTGTTAAACAGTAGCAACTCAGATTTCGTTGGCCGAGTCTCGGCTGAACTGTTGGACTGGAGAGCATAATATAGCGGCTGAAGTGCGAGGAGCTTGCCACGATCTATCATTAACAAATTACTAGGTCAGGACCCAGTGACCCGTGCACCGTTTTGTGCGTGCCATGCCTCGCTATTATGAGCCCTTCAATTCCCTTCGTGCATATTCCTGCATTCTTATCTAAATAACTATTTACAGCATCACTTACCAGCTACGATTTGCTGCCGGTTACATGTCGGATTTTTTGTGTCTGCATTGTACAGCACGTCTATATCTCTCTACTGATACTTAATATGCAACGAGTCCTCTCCTTTCTCCTTTCGTTCAATTAATTGCTTTGAAACTCCTCAGCGCTACTCAACACTTTCTGTTTGTTGGTGGCAAGACTCAGAACGAACCAGAGCGGGCACTAGCACACACTGCACTTACACGCTCAGAGGTACCTATAGCTGTGATCTGGCTTTGGTGTATGATGTACTTATGCACACTGCACTTGTACTCTCGCTCCGTCTCACTGCTAGGAAGATAAAGACTCATTTTTTATAAACTTAAGACCGGACTGGAGAACATTTTGATAAGACGAACCTGTTGATCGTGATTCACACATATCTCCAGGCCACAGAACCCAGAGCAACTGAAACTATATACGTGTTTGTGGAGTTGCTGCTTAATTTAGACCTTATATGTAGGTAATACACATTTACCTAATATATGCTACACGTAAACACAACACACTGCATCGCAACAGTGGACATGAATGTAGTACATATAGAGAAATGATTGCTCAAGATAAACATACAATATCTATATCAGAGAGCTTACTATGTCTGGTTTCGTTTCCTTTGCCTTGTCATTTTTGCAAGATTACGAACTACCTAATTGTCTGAAAGAGTGACCTTTACTTCTCTTTGCTTCTATTTGCCTACTTGGGTTTAGATTCGAGTTGAATTAGTTGCAGGACTCGTTATGTCATCATGTGCATAAATAAGCTGCTGCCTTGTAGTACCAATATTATTAAGAAAAGGCAAATAGAGTGATAAGAATAGGAATAGGTGAGGTAGACATACCACTTGGTAAAGTGAGACGTTGCTCAGCAGAACAATGAAGAAAATGATTTTTTTACCATATTGGCGATATGTTGTTGGTTACCTCACTAACTAGCTAAAGTAAAAATAATAAGGATATAGGAAAAAAGTAGCTCCAGTATAGAAGACGAATGAATTGAATTTCAAAGCAAAGATCTATGCACGAAACGAAGATATAAGTCTGACAATGAAAATGAGTTCGAACAGGTGTTGTGTCCATTAAATGAAATCACAGCACACTCACTCGTTTCCAATGTTATAACAGTGTGGTTAAGATTTAGCTCGTTCTCGTACAAAGCATTCGAGATTATTATAGTAAATGAGTGTTAGATAAATACACTGGCTGAAATGGGTGCCCAACTCTGGCGAAAACAGAAGTACGCCGTGGCTGCTGCGTCGTGAGACTCAACACCACAGGTCGAATCAGATCATCTTTACTTCCATACTAAAACATTATTACACTTTTATCGTTGGCTTAGTTAGCAGGTAGATATTATATTTGTAGTGCTTTTGCCTTATGCCCTATATATTTTATATGGTTCTCCAGGAATGAACTGTTGTGTGCCCACCGGTAATATCATAAGTAGACATCCGCTGGGCTCGCGTCATAAATATCAAAAACATCAAATGCAGCTGCCATTTCGTTCGTGGCTAACTTCTTTTCAGCATTAGACTTGATTATAAAACTCTACTTCCCTTCCACCAAGTTTTTCATTAACCTAATAACTATAACGCAATGTGGAATGATGCTCCATGTTACGTAGCTCCGAGATTTCTTTTAGCATTCAACAAGACTTTACAATGTTGTTTCTGCACTCGTGGCGTGGCGTGACTCGCAGTTGGTAGACGTTTACACAATACAGCCATGCTCATTTACCATTAATATTAACAATTAAATTCAACTCTGTAATAATACTTGAGTGAGGGACCCGTGCGGAGCTGACTTTTATTCTTTTCTCGTAAGACTACTCTAGTATACATACAGATGATCGTGAAGAAGCTTCTTAGGGATGTGGTAACAAATGGATGTATATTGTAACTAAATTACTGATGCACAACATCTTCTATAAGAAGGCTTAGTGTCACAGTCATATTGTGGCAACAAGGACATTTTGGTATGCTTAGGAGGCATGTGACGGGTCAATCATATTTAGTATCAAATATCAGTCCTGGTAAAAGGTGAGCTGTGCTTCTTTTGAACCTGTCATCGAGTTACCAGTAGTCAGTCAATCAATCTGTCTGTTTTCGTAGTCACGAAATCTCGTCAGACTGTAGCAATAAACAGAGCTGACATTACCTTAACGTGACCTTACTTAAGGAACGAATACTTCTTATTGGTAAACAAGTTCAAGATGGTCAATTTGTGATGACATGCAATGACCGTACTATATGGCTCGGCTGCTACCACCACCGATTGTGAATTCAGGATGGCTTAACCAGCTTGCAGCTTATAATTATCCTAACCATAACCATCCATCCTTAATATTTTTATATTTTTACTAACTTAGCCGATTCCCGCTGTGTGGAAGCTAAAAAGTCAGGATGAGTTGCAAGTTTCTACAGTTTCGAAATTTTACGTAGGAGAGCACGATAGTAATGTACTAGTGCAGGCCGCAGGCACTATTGTAAATATCACATTCACGTTGGAAAGTTTGGTTAAATATTTAATGCTCTGATGACCATAGCACTTACCCGTAATATTCTAATTGAATGGAAATGCCCACCCTACTTGTAATCACTTTGTCCAGCGTTGTGTATATTTACTGTGGGCCTAGGGGTTTAGTTACTCCACATACATTTAGTTTAGTGGAAGATTACTGTTTTTAATGTTTTGTTACAAGACGTAGCATAAAAATATTACCAGTTATATTGGAGATTACTGAATCGAAGCGTGAAGTGGTGTCAACAAATGACAGTTTGTGTAAAAGAAAGTTTGGACTGCTGCACTGTAACAAGAAATGGGAAACTAATGATAGACTCACAAGTATTATTTGTCAGTATTATTGTTTTATATTTTAATAGGGAGCATTAAATCATTTTCGTTCGTTATGTTTGACACTTTTTTTACTTCTGACTGTCTATGTGTATTTATGCCTAACAAGTAAGTTTTAATTTATCAGCTGTATACTGATATATGTATGTATTTTGCTAAAGAGAAGCCATCAGACTTTTGTAATTGTATACTTGTAGCAGCTAATATACATATTTACTATATTTAGTTAGCAATTTTTTAAATTCAAACCCATTCATTTGGTATGTTCTCAATTTAGATAAGTTTGGGTAGCTCCTATTGTTTTTCTGACCTTTTCCATTCTAAGTACAATTATTATGCCTAAATCAGCTTTTCTATCTTGGGGAAGCTAATAATAGCTAAAATATATGATACAATGAGTATGTAGAGTACCTCTTTGTCTTCGACTTTATTTTGTGTAAGTAATGCGCTAGGACTGACAACATTCTTGATGTGATATAAATACTTATGGAGTGAACTGCGCACTGTTAGTACAGTGTGATGGTTTTTATAGTGGTGATGAAGAAGGACACATGTTTTGGCTTTTAGCGAAAAAATATTTCTAGTTTTGAAGTGAAGCAGTGGAATTATAAGACTTTTTTACTTTGTTGGCTTTAATTTAACATCGACTTGAACTTCGAATGACGAAGGGAGCCTGTTTTGAAATATATATTTGCGGATAAAAAATCTGCAAGTTTTTCTGTTAACTGCTGTTGCTGTCCGACGTTTTATGCGGTTTGATTTAGTTTAGACCCATTGCCATTCATGGGATATGCCATCCAATAGGAACGGCTCTACGATGTACTTACATAGGTACTTATATGATACATAAATACAAGATGAAGAGTATTGAAAATCTGTGTAATGGACCATATGCTTCTCATCTTTCTTTGTACTAATGCTAATCTCGCCAAGGACTACTACTTACTTATTGTTAGGTGTATCATAATTTCCCCCACTACATGTATACAAATCTAATGTGAACTTGTGTCGAGGTGAATTGAGCATGGTGGCAATGTTGGCATTGGCAGCAGTGCTAAAGCCACATAATACACAGGCCAGTAAGACAATAATATATGTAGTGTGACGAAAACAGATGCTAGACTACTTGTCTGATATCTGTGTGAGGATGTAACGCATACTAATTTATAAGTATATGTAAAGTGTACTGTACCCTACTCTTATTTTTATTCCATCGTTTGTTGTACAGACATTGTTAGCAAAAGGTACAGGAATGACGAATATTCAATCTCTTCGATAATGATGATGCGGGAATATTCTTCAAAGCAGTTCTCTGTCTGCTTGTCCTTATCCCAGGCACCTCATGCTTATCACATGGAAGTATACTAAATCTCTGCACATTTTGCAAGGTGATTTGACATGAGACCAATGTATGAAAATCTCTGAAAGTTTTACCATATGTCAGATGAAGATTCAATGAATTGAAAGTGTAATGTGCTCTTTACATGAACACAATAATATTTGCAAGCATTCGCAATGCAATAAATATTAAATATAACAAATGTATTTGAGCCGGGCATCATCCCATTATTGCGTAATATTTATTGCTCGCTACTTTTTGGTAGGAGCCGTATCTATTACCTTACTTAGTACTTACAGTTTTTCCCTTCACTAGAACGTCAATCTGGTTTGATGTAATAAGTTATATAATGATAGTCTCATCTCGTGCTCTTCCACCGAGTCGTGTACTGCAGACTTTCTACGTAGCATTTTAAAATGTCTTCTTGTCTTCTTTACAAGCATAATAATCCTGTCTTGTTATTTCACTTTGCCTCATTCTGTTTTGGCTTTTGTCCATTTGTTCGTCTCTTTAATTCTAAATATGTATATAACAATAATAACCTGGGGTATTGTATAGAAAAGAGGATTATTGGGCAACACTAAATAGGACAAGTCCAATGATAAATGACACATCATTACAAATACAGGACATGACTGTCAATAACATTTACATTAGTGGAGATTAAGTTTTGTAGTCAAATATTGTGGTAACACAACAATTTATAGTTTTCCTATACACACTTTTTGAATATGAAAAACCAGCTGGCGCATATATATACTTAATAGTTTAGAAAAGAAAAATTATTGGTATTCCTTTTTATTACTATTATTGGGTACCTTCACAATATGATTGTGTATTCTGCTGATAAACGATTTATTTGCGGGTAATGACATTCGTTAGTAACAATCATTCATGTCTCGTATATATTTATGTTTAAATCATGACGTCGGTTTTGTGAAGTGCGGATGATTTGCAGTTTATAGTTGATTGCACTTGACTTTGCTTAACTTGCAAAAAATATGTCCTCTATCTTCCAACTTCCACATAGAAAAATACAGCAGTATTGTATTTATGTATGAAATCCGTGAAAAATTATTATGCACTAATTCATGTTAACATAAGCGACGAGACGTAAGTAGTTTAATTAAACAGGGTGGCGCCAGGCAAAAATCCAGGAATATCATTTCATTCATGTCATCTAGTACACAATAATTTATGTAATTTCTATAGGTTGAATTACTATATATATGGTTTACATACATGCAGTGTAGTATGAAGTCTTGTATCCATAAAATCCTGCGTACTGACAGGATAAATAATTCTGACTTTTTCATAATCTAAATAATATGAATTGCAGGGTTGGCTTTATGCCACCAAAAGTGAGTTTTTACCACCACCCCGTCATAAACCCTGTTATAACAGGGTTTTTCCCGTCGGAAACTGGCAAAAACTGGCAGAAACT